>JAVJIF010015751.1:0-100020 GCA_038442645.1 Agave tequilana
TTATGAACTTCTTCAGCAACTTTATCCTCGTCAGATGTTTGAGGAGCAGTTTGGGAGGAACTAGCAGAGGTGGATGCTAGAGTAGGATCAGTATGGACTGGATTTTTCTGTTGGTAGACTTGGGTGTCCACCTTCTTTCCAGATCGAAGTGTGTGAACACATTGCACTAGTTGATCGACGGATCCTGATTTCATATGCTTGATTGGAGTTTTTTAGGGTTAACTAGCGGCTGACTAGGTAAAATACCCTTTGTCTTTCATTTAGAGAGCTAGCTAACTGACTCATTTTGCATTTCCAATCTCGATATAACCTGCGAATGGTTGTTTAGCGTTTGTCCCTGGTTTTGCATGAAAGCGATTTGGGACTTCATAAAAGCTTTCATGCTCTCCTCCAACTTACTGAATTTTTTTTCCATTGGTGAACTTTGAGAGGAGGAAGGTGGAGCTTGACTGGGAAAATTTGGTGAAGGATTGGGATGGTGAAAGTTTTTGGAGAATTAGGCCTAGGAGGATTGCTCTGGGCCAAGAGAAATTTGGGTGATTCCTCCAACCTGGATTGTATGTTAGCGAGTAGGATTATGCGGCGACCGTGAGTAGGCCGCGTTCAGATGTTCCGGTGGTACTTGCTGGGTATGGAATACAGGGCACTCTTCAAAGACATGGTTTGGTGCCTGACAGTATGAACAACCCGGATTGTGAATTGGTGGTGGGTTGACTTGGTTGACATTGGCTGGCTCTTTTGTCTCTAGAGCCTCTATTCTCCTCATTAGGGTTGCAATCTTAGCTTCTACAGGTATGGATGATTCTAGAGATAGGAGCCCTCCTCTTGAAGCTACGATTGTGAATTCCTATATTTTTTTCGAGGCTGGCTCCCATTGCAGGTTTTCTCACTAAATCCTCAAATAGTCCCAACCCTGATTCTCATCCTTTTGCAAGAACCCTTCTTGACACATGGTTTCTAATAGGGTTTTTGTTTGATAATCTAAGCCATCGTAGAAAATCTGGCACTGACGCCATTTCTCCACACCATGATGAGGGCACTGAGCTAGGAGATTTTTGAATTGCTCAAAATATCTCCAAATGGTTCCCTCGTTCTTTTCTGAACTGCATGATATTCTTTCTAATGAGGCGGTTTTGTGAATTGGGTAGAATTTCTTCAAGAAAGCCTTGACGAAATCATCCCATGTTGTACCTGAGTCTACTGCCAACTGTACAAACCATTTTTTGGTTAGGTCCTTTAGGGAAAAGGATGAAACGTAACCGAACGGCATCGTCTCCTAGCTGAGAAATACGCATCATGAGGCACACTTCTTCAAATTCCCTAACAAAGAAGTATGCTCCTCCGATTCTAAACCATGAAACTTTGGGAGAGTGTTGATGATTTGAGGCTTTAATTCAAAGTTATTTCCATTTGCCTCTGGTGGTTTTATACAAGATGGTAATGAGATTCTGATTGGGTAAACCTGTCCTAAAGTGACGCCATCACTGGTTTCTGGATGCAAGGGTAGAGAAGTTTTCTGGTTAATCTGAAGTTACAGGATCTCTCACCCACTCTTGCATGCAACACACCACGAACAACGTAAAGGCAACAACAAATCGCAAAGAATAAAAAACAAACAAGAGAAAGGAAAACAACCACAAAGCCTTAGTCTAAGGTACGGACCTAGACGACTCCTAACTGGTCGATTCTTCGGGGAGGTTGTTGCAGGAACTCGACTACAAACTAATCGGCCAGGGAAGGGCAAAACTCGGTGAGAGATATCCGGGCGTGAGCCACGGGCCTTAATTACGCCAAACCACGGAGCTTTCGAGGCTTTTTCCTCTCAATCCACTTTCCTTAGACACCGATTTTGCAGGAGTATAGTTCTTACAATTTCACCCTCGATTAATCTCTTAGTGAGTTCGAGATGTCCCCTAGGGCCAACGTCTATCAAGTTTTAGTTAAGGCTTAGGTTGTGTGAGTGCACTTAGAGATGATTTTCGGGCTAAGGAAGGGTGATGACATCCCCACCTTATATTGTTTATTTGGAATTTTTGCCCTTAATGTCAATATGCAAGTGTACAGTTTTTCACAAGAAGGTAACATTCAAAGCGATAAATCACTCCAAAATGTTGGTCCTATTCTATATGAATGCACACGTACCTTTTCTCCAGCACTCTTCAATAGAAATTGAAATGAATTTAAATAGACACGTGCCCTAAATGTAAAAGTCTAATCCAAATTTCAATTAAGCAACAAGTGAATTTCTGTTGAGTTTATTACATGATTAAAAAAATGAAAGAGATTAGGATTTACTGTGTAGCTTTGGGCTAACAGATCGTGTCCCGAGGAGGAATGCGATAGAAGCTTTTCGGTATTTTTGTTAAATAACAAAGAATGAAGTTGGTATCTTTCTTTTAAGTAGAAAAAGAGATGGAGAGAAGGGAAATGATTAAAAAGAAATTTGCAAATTTAGGGAAGGCTTTGGAGAAGGTGATCTTTAAAAAGTGTTGAAAAGTGATTTGTTGTTTTTAATATAAGAAGAAAATCTGGGCTCACTAATTTTCTACTCAACTATGGTACTTATCTCAAGAACATTAGGTGCATCACTTTTATCATAAGCAAAAACCTTTAGTTTCTTTTAATGTTCAAGTAGAACAAATAAGATGATTTAGATTAAATCTTAAGGTCTTTCTTAACACAACATTAAAATAGAATGTTAAACCATCAAGCGCGAAGAAGCAAGTATGGAATAAAAATGATTTGAAATATTTGAGTTTCGAAAGTCCAAGTTTAAAAAGAGAGCATCCTCATAAGCTTTCAAGAACAAGTTTAACTTTAGGTCATATTATGATTTAAGAGAGTGCTTTCATAAAATTCCTTCAAGAGAGAGGAAGTAGAATAGATTTATTAGTGAGCCCAGAAAATGATTTAGCTACTCATAATGAAAGGAAAACAAATAAGAAAATGAAATTAAACATAACATACCGATTTGAGTCGAGTTGAACAAGCAAGTTAAATCTCCTCTGATTATCACTTCAAGGATGAATTACACACTCAGTTTCACTCTTCTCTCTTTGCTGGTCTAACTGAAAAAATAATGAGGAGATATAACTTCTCCGAATTATCTAACAATACTCCTAAACTCTAAAGAATAAACAAGAATTCTAATCCTAGTCTTCTCTCCCTTCTTCTCGGTCGAAATGGTATTTTATGGAAAAATCGATGGAGAGGGCGTAGGAAGATTGGGGGAGCAAACGCTCCCCCAACAACCTCAACTTTGCCACGAAATGCGGCTTGGGCCGCGTTTTCATGGCCCTGGTGTGGCCAGGTGGCCACACCCAAATGGTGGAAGTCCCTGTTTGATGATTCTCCCATATCTTCTGCTGGTTTTCTCGTTTCAGCTCCTGGGTTAATCAAAACGGCCTTTGATTATTGCTTTCACTAATTGATTTGTAAAGATCCATTTTAACCGATGTTCAACTAGTTTTATCCTCTCTGATCTGCCTTGATCTACCCTGACTTCTAATTTTGAATTAATTCTGATTTAAATCAGAATTTTGATGGGCTTTTGGGCTCGTTTCTCTTCCCTTTCTTTTAGCAATGGGCCTACATTTAATAAAGAAGAATAAGACTTATTAATAGGATTTATTAGATAAAACATGATAATGTAACAATATATATGCAATATATGTGACCGATCACACCCTCACACTTATCTTTTGCTCCCGCCCTCGAGCAAAACATCAAACTAATCCTAATTTTATTAGACCACTTTCGCAGGTCACTTGATTGCACTGAGCATCTGCAATAAGCCGTTAAACCTCTAGGTTACCCCTAGAGGACGATTTTTGTCTTGTGAGGGTTTTCAGTGGATTCCACCCACAAAATCCATAAAGAAAGAAAAAATGTTTGTATTTTCGAAAATCATTTTGAAAAGAGAAAATATTTGAAGTATATTTGTAATAGTTCAAGTAATTTAATAAGTTATAAGAATATCAAACTTTTCATTTCTAAACTTAGTCTCTATTTAAAAACATGTCATCAATTAAAGTAAGGAGTCAAATTATATTTTTAACCTAATCTATTACTTTACCCTGGGTCATATGCACGTTCGTGACCGTGAAGTTTGACTAAGGACTCTTTAACATTAACTCCCATGCCTTATTTATATTTATTTTTGTTGGTATTTATTCCTCAATTCCATTAGACTTTCTAATCTGCCCATGTAACGAGCCTTTAGTCGGTGACGCCCAAACTGGACTGTCTTAGGGCACCAGTGAGAAAACACCCCTAAGGACTTAAACACTCGAGCAGACAAGGCTACGAAACTAAGGGTTTTTATTTATAAAATGTACCCTTTTAGGCGTGAATACTTATGCTTCATGAGGCACAAATACCCAGCTTAATCAGAGGATTTATATATATATTTTTTCAAACTTATCTAATTATCTTTTGCATAAATACCAAGGCTTTTTTAGGCCAAAGCACCTAGCTAATCAATAATTATATTTGTTTATTTTTCATAGATATACTATATATTTTTTTCTTTTTTCTTTTTTTATAAGGCATAAGAGTCTTTGTTTTTGAACCTTAAGTGTGTAAGTGTATAAAGTGTGCATCTTTTATCAAGGTAAAGATCAAGACTAAATTACTTTCATAAATTTTTCTTCCTAACCCTAAAAATCAAACAAGTCATCTTATTTTGACCAAGTGTAAGAAATCCTAATTATGATTTTCCTATTCCTTAAAATTGACTTAATTTCTTACAAAAATATATCAAAATATTGTTCTTACCTTTCAAAAAGTTTATATTATATATATATATATATATTTCTTTGTTTATATATATATATATATATTTCTTTGTTTTCTTCTTCTTTTTTTTTTATTAGTCATGTTAGAGCCCTCCCCCACATTTATCTCATCCATTGTCCCCAATGTATGAAGAAATGTATAGATGCATGAAATGAAATGTAAAAGAGGTGCATATATTATACAAAAATATGTACAACATCAAGTTTCTCCCACACCTATATCTTTTTCGGTCTCATCCCTCTAACTCTCTTCCCATCATTCCAATGGGTCCTCTTTATAGGGCATAGTGGGGAGGCCAATTTTTTTTTGTCATTTAGCTCTCTTCCTCCCAGTCTCACCTTCTTTAGGTTTTTCTTCCTCATATTTCTACATTCATTATTTACAAATTGATCACCACCACACTTCTCAGTTGGAACTTTCTCACTATGAATGTCTAGAAATTCTAACTCAGTTCCATATATCTCCTCAAAGCTTAGGTCAATACTTTCCCCTAGAGATGTGTAATTAACTAAATATCCCTAGTTGGTTCATCCAAACACATGAGTTCTTCTTCGAAGAGGTTTTCAAAGAGTATGTCATCGGAGGTTCTTGAATTATATTCTCATGCGATATATTATTGGTTGACTCAGCGAAAGTGAAGATATTCAAATCAAATTTTTTCTTTTTTTACAAGGGACTCTAAACTTAGAATCTCTGACATATGCCTTATCATTAAGATAATCACATTCATTCTTAAATAATTCATTAGAAACAGAGACTCATTCTCTATACCTTCACTTTCTTCATCACAATTATTTTCAACAAAGTTTACCTCAAATGTTTGGTCTCTTATCTTACAAGGTTATTTTTCTAGGTTGAAGACATTGACTTCTCTAGTCATGTCCCAAAGTTAATCTCATAGACCCATTCCTGCAATTAATAATAGCATTGGCAGTAGCAAGAAATGGGTGCCTTAGGATAACAGGAGTTGAGCCCTAGGATTGGACACAGGTTGTGTCTTAAGAATTATGAAATCAACTGGGTAGATAAACTCCTCGACCCGGATAAGGACATCATTAATTTCTTCCTTTGAAACTTTCACAGAACGGTCAGCCAGTTGGATTGTGACTCGAGTTGGACTAAGATCGCTCAACCCGAGTTGTTGATAAACTGAGAATGAAAGCAGGTTGATACTCGCTCCCAAGTCAATTAGTACGTGACTAATCTCGGCTTGTCCTATAGTGCAGGTAATGGTGGGACAACCCGGATCCTTATACTTGATAGGGATCAGACCCGACAGTATCTCACTAATGTTAGTGGCTAAGAAGACTTTCTTGGGTACATTAGTCTTTCTCTTCTTGGTGCACATGTCCTTAAGAAATTTTGCATAGGATGAAACTTGTTGGATGGCATCAAGGAGTGGCACATTTATCTTCACTTGGTTGAAGATCTCAATTATTTTATCTATGCATGGATTCTGCTTGTTATTCTTTAGCCTATTAGGAAATGGTACTATAGGCTTGTACGCCTGACTGGTTGATTTATCTGTTTCAGATTCGTCAGATTTGAAAGGAGTGGGACTAGATGAGGTGGATGCTGGAGTGTCATTGTGCTGACTAGGATTGGGTGGTGTTGACACTTGGTTATCAACTTTCTTTCCCGACCTCAATGTATGAGCAGCATTACATTGATTCAATGATTGATCCTCAGCCAAATTAGCTTGTTGAGAATTCATAGGATTCATAATTGGTTGACTGGGCAAGGTACCCTTTTGCCTCTCATGTTGTGGATTGCTAACTGGCTCATTTGACCCTCTAGCCTCTGTCTGTATTATTTGTAAGAGGAATCTTGATTCTTCATGTACCTTTCTATATTTCTCTCAAAATCAGTTATTCTCCTTTCAAGTTGAGGATTCTAGAAGGAAGATGGTGGAGCTTGGTTGGGAAAATTTTGTTGATAATTTGAAAAATTGTTGGGAGAATTGTGAGGGTAATTTGGAAAGTTGGGTTAATGATTGGAAGAATTATTGGGATGATGGAAGTGGCTTGCTTGGTTCGATCATGGGTGGTCATTGTTGTGTTGGCTTCATGAGAAATTTGGGTGATTTCTCTAGCCAGATTGTACTTTGGAGCGTAAGGATCATTGTTCGGCCTTGAAAAGGCCGCATTCATCGTTCTAAAAGGTGTTATTGAGCTTGAAACACAGGACACTCCTCAAACACATGATTCATGGCCTGACAGTAAGTACAACCTGGAGTTGAAAATTGTTTTGGGCTGACTTAATTGACTGGACTTGGTTCCTTAGTTTCTAAATCTTCTAGTCTTCTCGCTAGGTTAGCTAACTTAACCTCGTTAGCTATGGATGTTTCAATTGAATGGAGACCTCCTTTTAAAGAGATGGAGTTTGAATTCCTAGAGCTTTCACTAGTAGGTTTCATTGGATGGTCTTTTTCAGCTAGATTCTCTTATAAATCCCATCCCTCATGCTCATCCTTCTGCAAGAATCCCCCTTGGCACATGCTTTCTAAAAGGGTCTTGGTTGAGTAGTCTAAACTGTCATAAAGATTTGGCATTGTCGATATTTCTCTATTCCATGATGAGGACATTGGACAAGGAGGTTTTTGAAGCGTTCAAAGTACCCCCAAAACGGTTCACTAGGTTCTTACTTGAATTGCATGATAGTTTTTCTAACGAGAGCGGTCTTATGAATTGGAAAGAATTTCGTCAAGAAGACCTTGATGAACCATCCCAGGATATGATAGAGCCGGCCGCTAAGCTATAGAGCCATTTCTTAGCTAAGTCCTTAAGAGCAAATGAGACAAATCTCAACCTAATAGCATCATCTGCAAGGTGCAGGATTTTCATCATTAAGCATACTTCCTCAAATTCTCTTATGAAGGAATAAGCATCTTCGGATTCTAAGCCACGGAACTTAGGGAGTGTGTTGATGAACTGAGGCTTAAGGTCAAAGTTGTGTTCACAAACCGACGGAAGTTAGATGCAGGATGGAAGTGATGTTCTAATGGGATAGAATTTATCCTGCAAAGTTGTCAGTTGAGCCATAACCGAATCTGGTCTTGGTTCGAACTTGGGTGTTGATGTGTTTCTAGTTAACCTAGATGAATCAGGGCCTCTTGACCACACTTGCATACACAAACACAATCACAAACAAGTCCACCAATAGTCAAGAAGAGAAAACAACCAAGCCTAGTCTAAGATAACCTTGACCTAGACAACTCCTAACTGGTTGATTGTCCACAGGAGGTATAATGCAGACCTTGACCACAAGCTAATCAGCCAGGTCAGGGCAAGATTTGTGGGAGGTATCCACACAAAAGAGACGGGCCTAATTAAGCTAAACCACCAGCCTTCGGGGTTTCGCCCTCAATTCCTTTCCTAGACACTGATTTGGCAGGAGTCAAATTCCTAACACCTTCCCCCTTAGGATAATCTCCTAGTGAGTTCGAGAAGTCCCTAAGGCCAACGTCTATTGATCGGGGCGAAACTAACATTCAAAAAGTGGGTGTTTTATGAAATCAATGAAAAAGCTCGTATGTGCTAATATTCCCTCGATACTTCCGTTATAACATTGGCTCAACGGGTCGAATCCACAGGGACGGAAGGCGATAGAAGCATTAACAGTCTCTATTCACGTCATTTGTTAACAGTTCTTCTTTGTTAAAGAATTAGATAAAGAAAGTGAAAGAAAAGAAAAGGAAATCAAGCATGTGGTAGGTGGAGAAGGCGATAAAAACATCGAAGAAAACAAAACACAAGTGGTTTGGAAATAAAATAGAGAGAAGATGAACAAAGGTGAATTAAGAAGGTGGTGAAAACAACGATAGAAAAATGAGAAAAAGGATTTTGGAAATAATTTTCAAAACAAAGTAAAAGAAAACTCATGGCTACTAACTACTAATTGCTCCACTAACCATGCTAACCTCTTAGTGATAGTTGCCTCACATGGATCCTTGGCCATCACTAATCCTTGGCTTCAAGAGATGATACAAAGTATGGTCCATAAGATTGATCTTCTACATTCAAACAACACATCCATACCACTAACAAGTTGCAAGCTACTTGTTAAATCATCAAAACCGTTAGAGGTAAGCATGAAACAAAGAAACATTGCAAGTTAGCAAGTTAGTGGGTTAGGTGTTAGAAATGTTAGAATGTTAGAATCCATCATCATGAGCCATCAATGGCTCTTGCAAGAGCAAGGCCTTGTAGAGGCTATTAGATTCATGTGGATTATCAAGTAAGTGGTTAGATGGTTAGTGGTTAGTAGTTAGATTGTCATGAGAAAAGAAAAGTTAGCCAAGCATCATGTAGAAGATGGAGAAGATTACATTGGAGAAGAAAGGAGGCACCTTTACATAGATTGTCACCATCTATTACATCAATCCCTCTCTATCTCTCTCTGAATCTCTCAGCCATACTACAAGATCTAAAAAGAAAGAAAATACAAAAGAAATGAAATGAAGAACACCTACCTACACTACACTAAACATAGAAACCCTAGCCTAAAATCAAAAACTACTCCTAAAATCAAAAACTCTCCTAAAATTAAAAACTGCTTGCGCTTTGGACCTATGCAGGGTATTTATAGGCATAGGAGGATTCTGGAAGATAAGACAGGGCCACGCGTCGAAAATCGACGCGTGGCCCCACCAAAGGGCCGCGGATCCGCGGCTATAGCCGCGGATCCGCGGCCAAACGAGGGAGTTAGCTCCCTGGTTTTGGTACGGGGATGCGTTGGCTTCTAGGAGTTTCCTGGTATATCCTTTTTCTGATAATTTCGCTCGAATATTCGTCTGACGTGAGCAAAGTCTAGGTTCGACGTATCTTCTAGAAAATCCCTTACTTGGCCTCCAAGTAATGCGGATTTAATTACCCAAAAATGGGTTTAATTAAGCTCTTATTACTCCTTTGCCCTTAAACTCTTGATTTATCTGCAAGAGAGACCAAAACACGGTTTAGACCGACATTTTATTCATAAATCGGTGGGGAAATGCGATATAATAATGCAGAATTGTAGACTAATCATCTATCAGATTTTACTTAGGCTTAGGTTGTGCGTGCTTGGAGATAGTTTGTGGGCTAAGAAGGGTTTATAAATATTAATGTTTCGAAAGTCCAAGTTTAAAAGGAAAGCATCCTTATAAGCTTTCAAGGACAAGTTTAAAAGGAGAGCATCCTTATAAGCTTTCAAGAACAAGTTTAACTTTAGCTCTTATTATGATTTAAGAGAGTGCTTTCATAAAAATCCATCAAGAGAGCGGAGGTAGAAGAAATTAATTAGTGAGCCCAGAAAATGATTTAGCTACTCATAATGAAAGAAAAATAAATAAGAAAATGAAAATTAAACATAGACATACCGATTTGAGTCGAGTTGAACAAGCAAGTTGAATCTCCTCTGATTATCACTTCAAGGATGAATTACACACTCAGTTTCACTCTTCTATCTTTGTTGGTCTAAACTGAAAAAAAAAGAGGAGATACAACTTCTCTAAACTATCTAACAATACTCCTAAAACATAAAGAATAAACAAGAATTCTAATCCTAATTTTCGCTCCTTTCTTCTCTGTCGAAAATGGTGTTTATAGGGAAAAACCAGACGGGAGAGGGCGTAGGAAGATCGGGAGAGCAAACGCTCCCCCAACAACCTCAACTTTGCCGCGAAAACGCAGCTTGGCCCGCGTTTCTGCGGCCCCGGTGTTGCCAGGTGGCCACACCCAAATGGTGGAAGTCCCCGGTTTGATGATTCCCCCATATCTTCTGCTGGTTTTCTCGTTTCAGCTCCTGGGTTAATCAAAACGGCCTTTGATTATCGGATTTAACTGATTGATTTGTAAAGATCAATTTTAATCGATGTTCAACCAGTTTTATCCTTCAGGTCTGCCTTGATCTGCCCTGATCTTCTAATTTCGAATTAATTTTGAATTAAATCAGAATTTTCACGGGCTTTTGGGCTCGTTTTCTTCCCTTTCTTTTAGCAATGGGCCTACATTTAACAAAGAAGAATAAGACTTATTAATAGGATTTATTAGATAAAAACATGGTAATGTGACTATATATATGTAATATATGTGACCGATCATTACACATGTATAAGGTGAAGCATTCAAGGGAACTAAAAAAATTTTGAAAGCAATTTGAGCGGCTTTCGGCAACCCTGTAGACGAGTATGTTAGTACTTCAATCAGAAAAACTCGCTTTTACACGAATTATTTCGAAGGCAAATGAATCCTCGTGCAACGTCCTTTGCCACCACTTTCGCTTCCCGTGATAGTGAGCTCCTTGGTACTTCTCCTACATACAAGAAGAAAGAAAAATCTTTAGTATTGAACAATAAAGTCGTTCCCTCCCTGGCAACGGCGCCAAAATTTGATCGACAAAAAACAAGCACAAGAATAAGTTAAGAGAGTGTGGGTTGATGTTACTACTTTTGCGATTCTTTCATAGTAGTGAAGTGGCTATACGGGTCGTATCCACAAGGAGGGAGAACGATGAAAGCTTGATGCGGCTTCTTTGTTCAAGGAAAGAGAAAGTTCTTTATTCAAATAAAGAATCAAAAAATGAAAACAAGTTGGTTTCAAGAATTATTTGAGAATCATTTGGTGGTTTGTGAAGTTGGATTTTCTTAATGGTAAAAACGCATGGCTAACTTTCTACTAAGTGCTCCCGCTAATCCCTAACTTCTTGAAGATGTAGCCTTACGATGGATCATAGGCAAGCATTGTTTTCCATTAATTTGGGTAAAGGAAAAGTTACAAAAAAAGTTTGAGGAGCGAAATTACAAGTATTTCTTTACAGAAAGCAAAAGAGATTTATAAGTAGATCTCCTCTGAGATTTCTGAGAAAATGTGCCGGTGGGAATCTGATCAGCACACGATCACTTTATCCCTTTGATGATGTGATCGGTCAAATGATCGACCTGTCTCCTAATAGGACTCTCTTCTCGCTTGGTTCGGGGAATCGGAGAACAGAGGATCGGTAGAGCCTTCTTGCTAGGGATTCTGCTTCTCGAGCCAATCTCCTCTCTCCTTGCCTGTCCCTCCTGGTAGGTTATTTATAGGGAGAACAGGGGTATGATCGCCCTAAAAAATTTGGAAACAGATTGAGTCAATTTATTTTGTATCTGGAAAGTAGCCTCGCCGTGAGGCTAGAAACAGCTTCTGCGAAGCTAGGAATAGCATGTAGGGCTAATCCCTTGACCCGCTCCGCTAAATGAGGGATACTCCCTTAATCCTCTTAGTTAATTAAGAGATCTTCCCTGATCTTCTTACCTGATTGGGAGAGTCAAAAGATCATGGCGAGCAACTACCAAATTCGATTTCAATCACAATGATCTAATCTGGAGATTTGATTGGTCAAAGGCAACCATAAAAGACCCGCAGCAGGGCTAATCCAATAAGCTCGTAGCGGAGCTAAGGGAAGCTTCTGGAGAAGCTAGGAGTAAGCTCTCAGCGAAGCTATAAGTTGGCCTTTTGTGTCTCCGCAGAGCGTCTAGCGAAGCTATTAGCTAGCTTTCTGCGGAGTTATGAAAACTCCAGGGCGAAGCTATAGGTAGCCCATGGCAGAGCTATGATGGAATTCTTGTGAAGCTAAGCAAACTTAGCCTCTCGTGCGATTGCTCATGTGAGACTTAGTGTCTCTAGGCCTGCTCAGATCTTCTTCAAAGGCAACTTTGACTTACTATCTGCTTTACTGGAATAGTAATGTCCATGTTGCTGCCTTGCCTCTGGTCATCAGCTTGTCTTTAACTTATCTTTTGTAGATGTCAATAAGTTAGACGTTGTTCAGACCGGCTGAAGATGAATGCGGGAGTCCATCTTTTTCAAGTGTTAATAAGACCCCCTTCAAAGTTTTCGTGAATCTGCAATGGAATGTTTCAGATCCCGAAATACTTTGAACTATTTTAATTGATGGTATGTGAATGTGAACATCGCCCTGGTGGTTGGGTTCAACTTCGCCTTTAACTCTACCTTCGAGTTGGAATAGGTTCATCGAGGAATTATAACAATCCGCTTCCGTGTAGCCTCGCGCTTCTGGGTAACTTCGCTTTTGGGTAGCTTCTCCTTTGGGCTTTCTGAAGTAACTTCGCTTCAAAATGAGTTGGAAGATGAGTATTAGCCTCGCGCTTGCTGTGATGGAGTGACGCTCCATTCCCAAGGCTAACCGCTTTTCGCGAGTTACAACAGAAATTGTTCCCCTTTTCAAGGTTAGAATATCCTCTTGTGCATTAACGAGGGAGATTATTCCCTTTTTCGAAGTTCAAATAACTTCGTGCGCATTCCCGAGGGAGACTATTCCCTTTATCAAGGCCAAGCACTTGAATGCCTTAAATTCGCCCGCGCTTCTAAGCTTGAAGTGGTGGCAGCGTAGTCAGGCCACGAGGCCTATAAATAGGACTCTTATAGTCCTTTCTAGGGAAACATACTCCTCTCTTTCTAGGAGCTTGACCTTCCCCATTGATCAAGCAAGGAGGCTGAGGTCCCTAAAATAGTGGGGACTCTCACTCAATCAAGAACTGGTGAGCTTCGGCCATCCAGTGACTTTCAGGGAGTTTATCTCCCTTAATCTTCTTAGCTTTACCAGCTATCTTAGGGATTAAATTCCCTTGGTCTTCGCATTTGGCTGACTTTCAGAAAAGGATTTCGGCCCTATTTTCTAGCTTCTCGGTGAAGCTAGCATTCTCGCTCGATCAGGCGAAAGATCTTTTCATGCAGAGTCCTTGCCTTGATCTGTCTGCCTATTAAATCTGCCATGTAGGCAAGACTTAGAACTTGGCCGCTTCAAGGTTGAGCTAGTCTTGCCATATAGGTTGGGTCAAGACTGCGTCCCTCTAGGCCAGTCTGACCTAGCCATATAGGCGAGGCTAGGACTTGGTCCTTTTTTAGGCTTCTCCAGCCTAACTGCCTTGGGCGGGGCTAAGACTTGGCTTATGCTGAGTTAGTCTATCATTACTATGCAAGCGAGGCTATCCTCTGCTTAGCTAAAATCTGTCTTCAAGGTACAACTGGATAACTTTGCCCAAAGAATTTTAACTTAGCATTCCACCCTTTTTTTTTTTAATTTGATGCTAACTTGTTTCTTGTTTGCATTGCAGCGAACTGTGCTCACCAGTCTTTCGTCTTGATAAAAGAGACCAGAAACTCTCTTGATTTTCAAGTTGAAGTTTTGATCATAAGCATGCGGAACATACTAGAGCAGCTGATGCGCTTTCCAAGAAGAGGTTGGCAGTTGCTTATCTGAGATGATCCGCTTCGGGAAGGGGCTGGTAGTCGCTTATCTGAGATGATCCACTTCGGGAAGGCGGACGTCACCAGTAAGGTCTTGGATCCTTCCTTTGCCAATTTTGTTTAAGGAAGATCCAGCTTTCTGGTGGCAACCAATCCTTTACCAATTTTGATCAAAGAAGATCCAGCTTCTTGATGGCAAAATCTGCCATTAAGCGAATGATTACGGCCTTCTGTAGGAGGAAGGCCTTTCGTGTCTAGTTGGTTTGGCTTATCACCCTGAAAGTAGATAGGACAACTTGTATGCCTTTGGAGCAAAGATTCTGTTGTATGAAAGACAATCTTGATTTAGTATCAATGTATCTTCCCTTTTGAATCAATAAAAATGTTTATTTTCTGCTTATCTACTTTGTTCCCCTCCTTTTCTCTTTGCATTTCGAAAATATCCGGAATGGACTAGCTTAAGCAAGTCTTTTCCTTAGGAGGAAAGAAAAGCAGTTAGCGGAGCTAACCTTCCCACGAAGCTGAAGATGAATTTTCAGCTAAGTCAAGAACGAGCTTCCAGCGGAGCTAGCACGAAGTTTCTGCGAAGCTAAAGATGAGCTCTTAGCAGAGCTAAGGCTCGTCTTTTAGCGAAGTTACTCAAGCGTTGCGCGAGATCAACGCTAAACTCACAGCGGAGTTAGCCCTTGGCGGGGCTGAAGCAAGATTTCTTGGGAAGGCGCTTAGGCGCCGTTTCAAATTTATTTGAAACGGTCGCCTGCGCTCCTTTTGAGAAGTCAAAATTAAGACATTTTATGTCTATAAAAGCCCGATGGGATGAAAAAGAGAGTTAATTTCTCTTTAGCTTTGTTTTTTTAGAGAATTTTCAAGAGTGAATCTCTTTCTTCTTCTTCTTCTTCTTCATTCTGATTTTCAGAACTCCGTAGTTCTTTCATGGCTCCCAAAAGACGAGTAGGCAAAGAGGCAGCGGTCTCTGCGACAAAGGGGCCCTCTCCTCCTCTGGTCATCGAACGCCCCATCGTGGGTAGGGATTTTCCCTTATATTTAGAGATTTTCATCTCTTTTCGAAGTCAATTTCTGGCTATTTCCTGATGAATCCAGAGTGATCCATCATGATCTAGTGATCTCAGGGAGTTCTGTGGCTTCAAGCTCTTTGGGATGGACCACATAGGCTTCGGCGAGTGAAGGCGAGCCGGTCGTCCCTCCTGCATCTGACAAAAACTTCCCTATGCAGCCTGAGGGGATTGATACTGCCGTCGAGGAAGTTCGGGGAGAGACTGTGGCTGAGGCAGTTGAGGCGGTATCACCTCTCGGTAATACTTTGATCTTTTGTGAGTAATTCTCTCCTAATATTCATTATGCTTTGCTCAAATAAAGTCTTGCCACAGATGTTTCACCTTTGGGTGCATCGACTTCAAGGGAGCCAGCTAATCGTCCTGAGGGGACCAGGGGTGAAGCCAGTTCTTCGACTACAACGGACGCTGCCGAGTTGGATGCCTTGTATCACGACCTACCCTCTTATCAGCCTGAACTGGCTAGTAAAACTAAAGAGGCTGAGGGGACAGTGGTTATGGAACCAATCTCACTTCCAAGTACATCGGTAGGTGAGATGCCAGTGGTTTCATTAACGCAGCCTATCCTAATAACCACGGAGCTGAAGGTAATTACCAGCCCTACGTCTCTGACACTGGTTGTTGAGCCAGCTCTTCCTGAAATAGTCACTAGCCCTACTTCCATTATGGCTAGTGTACTGGTTTCAATGAGGACTCCTTTGAGATCACCGGCGATCCCTCATATTTCTTCAGCCAGCACTCCTGCCATCTCATCTATGATTATGTCAGTGAAACCGGTGGAAGCTTTGCCTTCAGGGGCCACTTGTTCACCGGGAGTGGTTAAAGCCGAGAAAGAATTTGCGACTGAGCTAGTTGACAGTTTTTATAAGGGCTTGAAGCGATATATTGATTTGGTCTTGAAGGGCTCGACTACTTCGTTCTCTGCTTTGAAGTTGGTCCTCTCTCGAAGAATTAACAACATTCGAGACTTAGGAGGGGATGACCAAGCTGCCACATTGGAGCTTCTGGTGGAGAGGCTTGAGAGGGATGTAGACAAATGGCGCCATCTCAGCAATTCAGATTTGGACTCCTCAGTTAATGAACAACTTGAACACCTTGTTGCTCAGATACGTGAAGCTCATCCTGCGGCACAGGAAGTAGCTAAGGCAATATCTTAAGATTTAAAATCCTTGGAGACAAGGAAAGTAGAAATTGGAGATGCCATAGATGCTTCTAATAGTGCTCTTCTCGACGCTGAGGATAAGATTGAAAAGGCCAAGGAAATGATCAAGAAAGCCAATCTTCTTCTGTCCAAGGCTGAACCGGTGCGTCTTGAGGAGATCGCTTAGTTAGAGCAGCTTAAGGCTCAAAATGACGAAGTCCTGCAACGGAGCTAGCACAGAGGGCAACTTTAGCTGAAATTGAGGCTCGTCTGTCCCAGAGAGCGAGTTTTAATGAGGCCGAGTTGAGGTCCCAGGCATTCATCAGAGCTGCTGAGGAGAGGAAGAATAGGCTGGCCATCTTTTAAGAACGGATTAAGTCTTACGAAGCACCCTCGTAGCTTGTAATCCATGTATCCATGTATCCCTCTTTTGGAATCAATAAAAGTAATTTTATTTGACTCCTCCGTTGTATTTTCAACTTGTTTTATTTTTTGAATTTGCAATTCTTACTTTCAAGTTGTATATAATGGTATGACTAATCTAATCAGAGGTGATAAACTGATAGGATTAGTTACAAATTTGAGAAATGGCTAGACTCAAATCATATTGAGATGAGGATGGAAGAAATAAGGATGACGATCTTTACTGTTCAGAGGTAAATATTAACATAACAGATTAAAGGTCATCGGATGACCTGGATATGATGATTAGGAATCACCAGACACGAAGCCTTGTCATTCACAGGTGATATGGACATAATGACAAAGAAAGATGAGATTAGATATTCATCGGTTCAGAGGTGACAAACTGGACATAACCGATTAGAAATTACCAAACTAGGAGTATTGACTATTCAGAGGTGACGAACTGGACATAACAGTAAGCAAAAAGGGAGACTTGGCTATCTGTCGGTTCAGAGGTGACAAACTGGACATAACCGATTGAGAAGCCACCAAGCTTGAAATTTTTGTCATTCAGAGGTGATGAACTGGACATGATGACAAAATGAAGGTGAATCCGATTTTAAGGACCCGTCTATTTAGAGGTGATATACTGGACATGATAGACTAAGACACATCAAACTCCAAATCCGCTTCCAGAGGTAGTCGCATTAACTTAGTAACTAGCCCACTAGGGACTGCAAGGGTGAATTGGATCTGGGCACCCGTTGGTTCAGAGGTAATATGGACATGACCAACTAAGAGACATCAGGCTCATAATTCGCTGTTCAGAGGTAGTCGTATTAACATGACAGCAAGAACTCCTGACCTTGATAGAGGGAAGGAAAACAAAGTTATGGACTTATCTGTTCAGAGGTGGTGAACTGGACATGACAGTTGAAGTACCATAAGAAGGGAGATCTACGTATCCATCAGTTCAGAGGTAATATGGACATAACCGATTGGGATTTCCTAAACTCAAAGCCCTACCGTTCAGAGGTGGCGAACTGGACATAACGGCTAAGGAATAGTCCCTATTGGACTGAAAGATGAGACTTGGTTATCTATCGGTTCAGAGGTAATATGGACATAACCGATTGAGAAACTATCAAGCTCAGGATTTCTACCGTTCAGAGGTGACAAGCTGGACTTAACGGTAAAAGAAATAATCCCATCGGGGGAAATAGGATCTGATCATAACTCCATGAGGAAATTGATATCTCCTTCGGATGTTATTTGGAAGAAATTGTCATAGGTATATTGTTAACGTGACAACCAAGAGAGTCCATTAGGGACGGAGTGGGAAATAGACTATGAAGAGAGTCTACTGGAAACTTGTTGGGGAGCTAAGAAATATAAATCTCATGAAAGATTATATGTCATAGAACTCCGTGGGGATTTGTAGAGCAACTTGTCAGAGGTGTGATATTAACTTGGCAAGGATTCATTTACTGTCAGAGGTATTTGAACATAACAGTAATTTGAGTGGACCTGTCATTCTATTAAAGATAATGACAAGCGGAGTTTATTCATTGGGAAAGTTGACAAAATTCGCAGTGATGTTGGTTTTATCCACCGAGGAGTAGGCTAGAGTCTTACTATCCGAGGTTTAATATTAACATGATAGGCTAGACTCGTCATTTCGCAAGGGATATGAATACCTTTCTATATGGTCTTACCATTCCATGGACGGGAATTGGTAAGTGATTTTGGAGAGGGAATCAAATGGGAACTGGTCCCTTAGAGTTTTTAGCAAACCCTCAGCTATCAACGGATTTGATATGCCTTTACCAACTACCGTTTGAGTCGAGCTAGCCATGCTATTCCCCTCAGCATGATGAGTTGTCAAGGACTTATGTTGGGCTTAAAGGCCAACATTTTCCTCTATCCTTAGCCATTAGAGGCATTGAATTATTTTGTTACTTTGAGTAATGCGATGCTTCCCTGGGTTTTCACTCTGTAGGTGAGTTGGGGATTAAAGGAGTAGACACGAATTCCACGAGATCTTGATTCGAAGATTATCATTCCTCGTGGACTCTCTATCAACCCTTATCTTGTTTCCATATCAGGATGTGTCACGAACCTTCTTCAACGAGTTTAGTTTGCCAAGTCATCAGCTAAACTGCTTTGATCTTTGATTCGATCGGTTACCATTTGGTAGTCGCCATGTCTTGATATGAACGCCGGAACAGTGAAGATGTTCAACAAGAGAATGCGTCACGAACCTTCTTTAATTAGTTCGGCTTGATAAGTCATCCAATAAACTCATTTGTTTGGTCGGACCTTTTGTCGTTGGGTCGAACTTCGATCGATCGAACCAGAGCAGGGAGGTATGCCACCATTATACATAGAAAATTTAGGCTAAATAAGCCATTTGCCTGAAACCGTTGCTTAGGCATGCTTGACTTCAAAATATGACCTATTCTTTTAAGTTGAAGATAGGTACATGTTTATATACTAGAGAAGAGTGACAAGGCTAAACAACTTGATCCCTTGTTTTCTTCTTCAATATCAAAGGCGTTTGATCGACTCGATACTAGCCGACAGTGAATTTGTAACCTTGAATCTTCTTTGATACAACTGGTGTTCGATCGGCTCGACACTGGTTTATGGTTGTATGATCTCGTTAGAGAAAGATAGGAGCGCTCTTTCTACATATCTTGGATTTGAAGGTCTTGATCAGAGGTGTAATGTTAACTTGATCGTGAGAAAGAGCTTATCAAGGATAATACTTCTTTAGGAACTTGCCGTTGATTGGCATCATGAGTAAGTCTCCGTCTGAAGTCATAAGGCGATATGCTCCATTTGAATAGACTGTTTCTATCACAAATGATCCTTCCCATTTGGGCTGAAATTTGCCTTTGATTTTGTGCGTCATGATCTTCGGTTGTCTGACGGCTAAAATCAAATCTCCTTTCTAAAAATCCTTTGCTTAACCTTCTTATTGAAGGCCTTCGAGATCCGCGCTTGATACAACTCAATGTGTTGTTGAGCTTGTAGCCGCTTCTCATCTAAGGCTTCGAACTCCTGGAGACGCAAGCGATCATTGTCCTCCTTTGTCATTCTAGTCATTAAAGTGACTCGTAATGACGACATCTAGATTTCTAACGGTATGACCGCTTCACACCTGTATACCAAGAAAAAAGATGTATTGCCTGTCGGGTCCGAATTGTAGTTCGGTAGGCCCAAAGACATTCACTAAGCTTCTCGTTCCAATCTCGCTTATTTGATGAAATGATTTTTTTGAGTAGCTTGATAATTATCTTGTTGAATGCTTTCACCAAGCCATTAGCAGCAGGGTTATAAGCAGTTGATGCCATATTCTGAATTCGGTATTTGTCACAGAACCGATAGAGTACCTGGCTCACAAATTGGGGACCGTTATCATGGATGATCCGCCTAGGGACACAAAATCGATGGATGACATGGTGTTTGATAAAGTTAACCACGTAGGAAGTTTTAACTTCCACAAGTGGTATAGCTTCGCCCACTTTGAAAAGTAATCAGTTATTGCTAAGATAAACCGGTGACCTTTTGTTGAAGAGGGGCTGATTGGCCCTATGACATCGATTCCCCATGCTTCAAATGGCCACGAAGCAACAGTTGGATGGAACAACTCTGGAGGCTGATGTATGAAGTCCGCATGGATTTGGCTGGCTTTACACCTTCGTGCATGTTGGATGGCATCGGTTATCATGGTCGGCCAATAATATCCAAGCCTGTGTAATCTGTCCTTGAGTTTTGGACCTGGCTGATGAGCTCTGCATATGCCGTCGTGCGCTTCTTTAAGCACTTCTTGTACCTCTGAATTAGAAAGGCAACGGATGAGGATACCGTCATATGAGTGACAGTAGAGTGTCTTTACTATTGGATCATAGTAAAAACGAAGATACCTTCGTCTGATAGATGCCGCTTCTTTAGGGTCATCCGGTAATATATCATGTAAAGCATAGTCAATGAGGGGAAATCATCAATCTCTCAGTTCAAAATTTGTCGAGATGCTATGGACTTCCTTGGTTTTCAACATATGTTTGGGACAAACAAGGTGTCGAGTAGCCACTGTAAGGTGATATGTTGTGTCGATTGGTAAGGCTAATGTAGCGGCTAGTGCAGCTAGAGCGTCGGCCTTAGTATTCTGAGATTGGGACACATGACTGATATAAAAGCCATCAAATGAGCTAGCCATTTTGGTGACTGCATGATAATAAGGTACCAAATCTCCGTGACAGACCTCATATTCTCCTTTAACTTGATTAATGATCAGTTTTGAATCACCATAGGCTTCAAGGTAGTGTACCCCCATTTCATGAGCGAGCTGAAGGCCAATGAGTAGAGCATTGTATTCTGCCACATTGTTGGAACACGGTTCCGTTAATGAAAATGCCCTAGGAAGGACATATTTTTGTGGTGAGATATATACAACCCTCACACCCGCAATGATCTTGCCTTTAGGGCCTATTCGTGATGCTCCATCGAAGAACATCTATCATACTTCATCCTCTGAAATTATATTAGATTCGAAGACCTCATCTGGAATATCTTCATGAAGTTTTGAGTTTTTCGGAACCGGATGAGCAGCCAAGAAATCTACAAGTGCCTGGCCTTTAACTGCCTTCTGAGGGACAAAGAGCATGTTGTACTAAGACAAAAGGAGGGCCCACTTAGCTAATCTAGAATTCAGTGATCCTGGTTTCGTCATGAGAAGACACAAAGGATTCACTCTGAAAATGACATGTATGGTTTGGCCGACCAAATAATATCATGTCTTCTGAATAGCAAAGACAATAGCTAAGCATTCCTTCTCAATAGGGTTATAGCGAGATTCCCCCCTATCAGAGTCCTGCTCAGATAGTAAATAGCCTGTTCATGACCATTATCATCTTTTTGAGCAACCAGAGCACCGAGAGAATGGTCAATAGCCTTCATATAAAGCAGGAAAGGTTTTCCTGATGTGGGAGCCACTATGACCGGAGGTTTAGTGAGGTATCTTTTGATATCCTCGTAAGCTTCTTGACAGGCTTGATCCCATACAAAAGAGACACCCTTTTTCATGAGTCGGCTGAACGGTTGACAGCGGCCTGAGAGATTTGCGATGAATCTTCTGATATAAGCCAGTCTACCTTACAGGCCCCTAAGTTCTTTGAGATTCTTAGGTGGATGCATGCTCTGAATGTCTTTGACTTTGTCTAGGTCAAGATGAATTCCCTTTGACGTAACAATGAATCATAGGAATTTGCCACTCGAAACCCCTGAGAAGGATTTTGTAGGATTCATCTTCAGTCGATGAGCCTGCATTATGTCGAACATCATTCTCAAGTCACGAATATGGTCATTCTTATCGCGGCTTTTGACAGCAATGCTGTCGACATAACATTCTACCGTCTTTCGGAGATGGTCACGGAAAATTATACTCATCGCCCGCTAATAAGTTGCTCCCGCATTCTTTAATCCGAAAGGCATCACGGTATAGCAATACATCCCCAATGGTGTCCAGAATGAAGTATGCTTCTCATCCCCTGGGTACATCTTAATTTGATTATACCCTGAGAAGCCATCCATGAAAGTCATTCTTTGGAATCCGCAGGTATTGTCAATCATGACATCGGTGATGGGCAATGGGAATTCGTCTTTGGGACAGGCTGTATTGAGATCGCGGTAATCAATACGGATTCATATTTTTTCATTCTTCTTGAGAACGGGAATGATGTTAGCAACCCAATCTAGATGTTGTTCCTCCCGTATAAAGCCACATGCAATGAGTTTATAGACTTCGGCTTCAATAGCTTCCATAATGTTCGGACGAAATCGGCATTGTTGTTGCTTAACTGGCTTGGCGTCTGGCTTGATGTTCAGATGATGCATGGCTACTTGTGGATCAAGTCTGGGCATATCCTCATAGTTCCATGCGAAGACATCGATGTACTCTCTTACGAGTACTATCAATTCTTCTTTTTCTGTAAGTGATAAGCTTTTACTTATAAAGATGGATTTAGGGTGATCTTGACTACCCAATTTAACCTGGATCATCTTGTCTTCAGTAGGTGGTTCGTGTTGTTCGAATCACTTTTCCCACTGGAAATCCAAGTGCTGAGCCTTTTGTTCAACATCAGTAGCTTCTGCTGGCTCCAATTGGCTACTTGAAGTCATATTAACGGTGAGATTCTCGAACATCGTTCCCACACTGAGATCCGACTCCCATTCGGAAGAAGAGGCAGAGCGTGATGGGATTGGTTTGTTATCTTCAGATTGAACCATTGTAAGCGGTGGAGGTATAACGCATCCTAACCCCCTGCGTGTTTTATCATAGTAATTTGCCGGTTTCCTTTTTGGCACGAAATCACGCAGAAACCACGTCGTCCTTTTCCAAAATTCAGACCATTCCCACGCTGCAAGCTGTATCCCATTTTCCTCATCATATGTTGTGTTGATCGTGCATAATAGAAAAATTGCGGGGTCTCTGAGTCTGAACTCGAATCTGTGACCGTAGACCTCTGTCGTTGGGCTTTACCGAATATTATTGGTGATTGACCCTTTTTTGACGGAGGAACCACTAAAATGGACCCTTCTATACATTCCACAGACGTACTTGATGTACTTGGTTTATGCAAGGGCATGTGTAGAGAACTATTCGTATCAGATTCAAACAGTTCGACACTCGTAGGATAATCAAAGGAAACATTATCATTAATCACCTATTCGTTATCATCCTCAGAAGGAGTATAACATTGAGGATTATTAAAACATGCTACAATTGGCTCACCGACCAAAGTAGCTGGCATGTCTTCTTCAGACTCTGAATCCGCCTCATTGCCACTATCATCACTGTCAGGCAATGAATCTTTTGACATTTCACTGACTTCCTGATATAGGAGAGCATCAATAAAGTAGTTTTCCACCCCTTTGAGTGGTTACTTCTCAGCGAAGACAGTTCGTATTGTTGCATCATCTTCAACATATTTGAAGCACTGGTGTAGAGTGGAGGAAACAATCCAGTTAGCGTGGATCCAGGGTCGTCCTAGTAACAGGTTGTATGACGTGTCAGCGTCAATGACGTAGCACGTCACCTCTGATTTCAGGCTCCCGATTCGGCAGCGGAGTCGAATCTTTCCAAGTGGATGACTACTCCCTATATTAAAACTGTATATTATTGTAGTGGTTACAGACAACCGATATAGTGATATGCCAAGGAAGTATAGGAGCCTTTTGGGTAAGATGCTGAGTGCAGATCCTGAATCAACCTGTACCCTTTCAATGCATGTCGAACCGATGTATCTGGTGTAGTACAAAGGTCAATCGTGATTATTATCCTTGAGAAGCATATCCTCAGTTGTGAAAGTAATAGCAGGTACTTTCGATTGTACATGATGGCATTCAGAGCAAGAGGGTTGAGTGTCACCCCTAGGGATTTCTGGCATATATGTCAGAAATGATTATGAGTTAGCCCGTGCATCCTAAGTGCTTCTCTTGTCTCTTTCGAGAGACAAAGGAGCTCGTGTATGGTGATACGAGCTGGGATATTAGCCAGCTGGGCTAATATGTCAAAGCAAAAAGGCATGTTAAATCCTGGGCCAGAAGGCTTCTTCAGGACATGGTCAAACTGGATTTCTTTCTGCTTCTCTTTTCCCGTCGTCGGGACTGGACCTAGTGTGGTTATTTGTACTAACGTCATCTGTTGTTGCGTCTCGTTAGTAACTTTCTCATACTATTTTAAGTATGATTTTTTGGATCGAGTGCCTGTCGGCTGAGGTACATTGGCTAGCGTAGTGCAAGCATGCTTTTTCCCTTTAGAACCGCTAAGAGAAGCTGATGTGAGATAGCCATCATCCGACAAGATAGAGATAACATTGCAAGATTTGCCCTTTGACTTGGATTCTTCAAATCCCATTGTTTGTCTTGGACAAGGTCTGGGTGTATCCACATGATTTTTCCTATTTTCAATGTCAAGGGAACAAGACCCTTACTCTCGTGAGTTTTGGCTGAATGATGCTTTACTTCTAGCCGTGCTTCAGGGATTGGGAAGGTCCCATCAGACACTGTGACTTTTGGGGTTTTGCCGAACTCGAGGGTCACCATGTTTGTAGTGACTTTCTTTTGCTCTGATTTCAGAGTCAGAATCCGGCGTCGACTAAAGCTTGAATTTTATCCTTGAGGACAAAGCACTTATTAGTAGGATGATGAACCATCCTGTGAAAGAGGCAATAGTTGGGATCGTTCGTGCGTCCCACTTCATTAGGGCGTCGAGCATCCGGCAGTTTTAATTTATTTCCTTTGTGGAGTAAATGAAATATTGCGACCACCTGCTCGTCTTTGAAGAAGTACTGTTTCGGAGAAAACTTAAACTCCTGATTATTAAAGCCGCTCTTCTTGGCCTTCGAATGAACGTCCCCTGACAATTTAACGGACATAGTCTCTTTCCTTTTTGCTTGGGAGGACTGCGCCATGTCGCCGCGCCACTTATTATTCATACCCCATTTGCCTTTAGGGGTAGATGGTTCAAACTTTTTAGCCGACTTTTCGGCTATCTCAGCTTGCTCGACTAGCTCCTTCCAGGTATGGGTTTTGACAGCCCCCATACGAATCTCCACTTAGTCCAGGAAGTTATACCTGCATGTCTGCAAGAGCATGGGCAATGGCATCCCTGCTGGGCACATCAGAGACAAGTTTCTGAACCACTTAATTTAGTCACGGACAGATTCTCCCTTCCTCTGTACGGTAGAGAGGAGTTTGTTCATGGTTACCTCAGTGTCATCCTCATAAAAATGAGAAAGAAATTGGGTCTCTAAGTCAATCCAGGAATTGATAGAGCCTGGAGGAAGGCTTCGAAACCAGTCGAATGCTACTCCCTTCAGGGTATCGATGAACAGTCTGGCCATAATTGCATCGTTATCTATAACATTACCAGTTTGAGACCGGAAGTCGTAGATGTGCTGGTTTGGCGAGCTCTTACCATCATACGTATGTAATGTTGGTGGCTTGAACTTTGGCGGGTATGGTACTGAATCCCATTCAAAGGGGTAAGAACGGACTGCCCCTACCTTCTTTAGTTCATCCCTCTGGGCTAGAGATGTGATCTGAACTTGGATGCCTTTAAGAACTTCAGCATCCATAGAAGAACTTTCCTTTGACTTCTCAGTCTTGGGTTGTTCATCATCTGATGTTCCTCCTCATTATGATTACTCTCGGTATCATTGTTATTTCGGTTAGTGAGGAGTTAGGCGAGCATCTGTTGAATGTTGTCCAAGGCTTCTTGCTGAGCCTTGGAGGTTTGCTCCTGAGCTTCTAACCCTCGACGGAGGTCATCATTACTGTTATCAGCTATATTCACTGATACTTTATCTGTTTGTATTGAGTTGACTGTTACCGAAGAGGCACACCCACTGTCTTCGTCCTCCTCATCAGACCATTGGAATAGTCTTCTCATTGGTTCTGGTGAGGTTACTGCAGTTGAGGAGGATGGCAGCTCATAACTGTAGGGTATTGCGACCCTAGATCTGGTGTTTCAGAAGACACCTTCTTTGCACACCAAGACTTGGCCTAAGCCCGGGCTATAGTCCGGATCTGGAGAACTGAAGGAAGGAGAGTTAGCACCACGCGGCGCTCGTCTGCCCCTATGCGGTTCCCGTCCCCTACCGATCATATTGATAGATGCAGAGGTCAGATCTTGTAGATTTCGCGATACGCTCCTTTTGCGATGCTTCACAGGTACCTGCACATTTAGTCGATCAAAGACTAACTTTCGGTTTGGAGGAGTGGCGGGGATCGGTCCTAGCCGGCAATGGACTGAGTGGACCGTCACCAACTAACATCCCACTTGTTGACAATAGGAGGGAGAAGTCTGGAGTAATTCTGACTTCCGTTTGCTCACTAAAAACTCTCGCAAGTCAGATCTAGCCGAGCTTAAGCGACTCAGCGTAGAGACTCGGGTAGATCACACATTGATGCGTTCAGGTAATTTTGACACCAGCTTCTTGCTCGCAAGCTTTGGAAGCAGAACACAGGATGATGCCTCGTTTTTCTCATCACCGCAGAGGTGATTAGCACTAAACAGTGCTTTAGTTCTAGCTTCGCAGCTAAGAACTTTGGGAGCACCCTTAAGCGCTGAAGCTGCATAAGCACCGCTACAGCACCCAGGGATGATCCTTTAGCTCCGCTGCGAAGAGCGAACTTAATGCTCGAGGGGTTGGGGAGTGAAGCATACTGTGGTGCTTTGTTCGCCACATTGTTGCGAAGGTGGTTAGCACTGCTAGGTGCTTTAGTCTCATCCTGGCGATTGGGCATTCTGCGCGTACCCTGAGGTATTGGCGCTGTGCTTTCTATGCCATCAGTAGCTTCGCTCGTGGGAGCGGGGTTGGCACAAGGAGTTACTGCTCCAGGATTGGGTGAAGGCAAAGTAGCCTCGCGGCTGATAGTCTCGGTGAAGCAGGTAGGTATTTTGCCTTTTTCTTCACGTGATAGGCGAGCCTGTGGTGTACCTGCGCCTGAAGCTTCATACTGAGCTTTCTGTTTTGGCCTCTACATCTGCTTTGGAAAAGGAGATTTAGGTTCGCAGGGAACCTGGCTAGCCTCGCGCGAGGCTGAGAGGAGTTGGGAAGAGGCCTATTCGGTGACTTGCCCGACTAGGGCTGGTTTCTGCTCCGAAACCTTGGCCACCGAGACCTTCCTATGCTTTCGTATGTGGAGCACTAGACTACCTTTAGAGAGCAGCTCTTCGAAGTTTCCTTATTAAAATGAATTGACCAAATTTTCGAAAGTAACAGGCTCAGGATTCTGACCTTCGCATTGCGACACTGTCTCTTTGTTGTGCTAGAAGACTGATTTCCCCAGCGAGTCGCCATCTTGTTTTTCATTGATTTGGGTAACGAAAAACTTACAAAAAAGTGTTCAAGGAACGAAATTACAAGTATTTCTTTACAGAAAGCAAAAGAAATTTACAAGTAGATCTCCTCTGAGATTTTTGGGAAAATGTGCCGGTAGGAATCTGGTCAGCGCGTGATCACTTTATCCCTTTGACGATGCGATCAGTTAGGTGATCGACCTGTCTCCTAATAGAACTCCCTTCTTACTTCGTTCGGAAAATCGGAGAATAGAGGATCGATAGAGCCCTTTTGCTAGGGATTCTACTTCTCGAGCCAATCTCCTCTCTCCTTGCCTGTCTCACCTCGGTGGGCTATTTATAGGGAGAACAGGGGTATGATCGCCCTGAAATTCTGAAAACAGATTGAGTCAATCTATTTTGTATCAGAAAAGTAGCCTCGCCGCGAGGCTAGAAACAGCTTCTGCGAAGCTAGGAATAGTATGTAGGGCTAATCCCTTGACCCGCTCCGCTAAATGAGGGATACTCCCTTGATCCTCTTGATTGAGCTTGAACCTGCACACAAATACAAAATTTCAGAACTAAGAATGAAAAGTGCAAGTTACTCAATTCTACCGCAATGGCAAGTGGTTATGCGGGTCGTGATCCACAAGGAAGGACTAGCGATGGAAGCTTTTTAGTAAGATCTTGATTGGTCACAAATGTTGCATATTTAGAAACATATTTCCATACCTATTTTAGAATAAAAGCCTGCATTATCCTAATTAATTGCTTAATTTATTTGCAGGCCCAATCCTTGAAGAGATGACGTGAAATGAGCCCAAAAGCCCACCAGAATTCTGAATTAAATCAGAATTAATTCGCACATACTAAATCAGGGCAAAATCAAGAGGTTGAAACCGGTTGAGAAGAATCCTCTCAGAATCGATCGGTTAAAGCCAAGAATCCAAGGCCATTTCGTCAGAATCCAGGACTCAAACGAAGAAACCAACTGAAGATAAAAGCAGGAAATCGAACCGGGGAGACCCACCAACAGGGTGTGGCCACCTGGCCACACCCTTGCCGCAAAAACGCGGCAAAAGCCGCGTTTTTGCGGCATTGTTGGGGAGTTAGGGGAAGCGTGAACTTCCCCGACCTCCCCGGGATCTTATGGTTAGGGTTTTTGGTCTATAAAAGGGCAATTGTTGTGCTGAAATGACGCCAATGCAGAGAGATAGGACTTAGCCAAGCTTTTCATTTCTTAGTTTAGGTTTTTAGTCTTTCTTTTTATGTAATTTTAGGTTTCATTTATGTAATTCAGAGGAGATCGACTTGCATCGAAGAACAAGACTGAAGCTTGAGCTGGAGTGACACCGGTGTAAGACTTATTTCTTTTCTTTGATTGTAATGGAATCGAATCGATGTTCTTTTTGTGTATGTACTTCTATTTAGTCTTCTTCTTCTTCTTCTTTTCTATTTTACTCTTCTTTTTCGTACAATCGTCTTCCAAGTGAGTCTAGAAGCATCGAAAGAGCCTTGCCATTGCGAGTGCCATCGATAGCTCATGACGATGGAGTAGAGTCTCTCTCTGTATCATTTCATTCTTGAAGTAGTCTTGATGATGTAATGTGGATGAAGACCAACACTCAAATCTTATGGGCTATGCGCTGAATGCCTCTAATTCAAGGTAACTTCGTAGCTAAGATCTCAAGGTAAGCATTTGACGAAAAGAAGGTAAGTAACTCTTTTATTTCTTTCTTTCATTTCTGTAAATTAAATCACAAACACAATACCTCTTCTAAATCATCCTTTTCACTTCCTTGTCGCTTTCTTTCGCCGTTTTCTGATTTTTCCACCTTCTCATCTCCCGCTTTCTTCTTAACTTTAACAACTTTCTTTTTCTTTTTCTTAACTTTAAAAACAGAGAAGAACCTTCGCTTATTTTCATACGATTTCAATAAAACTGTAAAAGCTTCCATCGCAAACTCTCCTTGTGGATCACGACCCGCATAGCCACTTGCTATAGCGGAAGAATTGAGCACTTGCACATATTCTTTCTTAAGTTCTATAATCTCGTATTTTTTGTGCAGGTTTAGCCTCAATCAAATTTGGCGCCGTTGCCGGGGAGGGTAACATGTTTTTTATTGAAATCTGAAATTTTTTTTTGAAATCTGAATTTTTTTTAGAACTAAACGAATTTTCTTCTCTGTTGCAGGTTCAGGGCAAGCAAAGCTAAAATTTAAGGTTGCAGTAACATATAAGTGGCCTTGGGCCTTTGCTATAGAAAGCAGAGACCAAGGGCCCTCTGAATTGCCGCATTTCCACGGCAAAAGCCGCGGATCCGCGGCAAGGACGAGTTGACTACTAACAGATTTTTGCAGGGCTGCTAGCTTTGCAAATTATAGTTTTCTGCAATTATTTATTTCTTATATGCCATCACAAAAACCTGCTAATAATCAACAGTAAAAAGTTTGTTGCAAAAGTTAAAAATTGATTAGACGTTTGCATTTTAGGCACGCATTCTTTTCAATTCATTTTTTTTTTTACTGTTGAAGAGTGCTGGAGACAAGGTATGTAAGCATAGCATATAGCATAGGAAACATTCTTGGGTGATATTTGCTTTTGAATGTTACTTTCTTTATCGTGCACACCTTGCACAAAATCATCTTAAGGGCACTAACCCATAACAAGATAAGGTGGGGATTTAATCACCCTTCTTTAGCCCAAAAATCACATTCCAAGCACTCACTAACCCAAGCCTAACTAAAATTGAGTAGACGTTGGCCCTACGGACATCTCAGACTCAATTAGGAGATTATCCTAAGGGGGAAAAATGTTGGAATCTAACTCCTGCAAAATCAGTGTCTAGGAAAGGGATTGAGGGCCGAAAGCCCGAAGGTTGGTGGTTATTTAATTAAGGAACGTCTTTGATGGAAAACCTCCCACCAACCTTACCCTGACCTGGCTGATTAGCTTGTGGTTAAAGTCTACATTAGACCTCCCGTGGAAAGTCTAACCAGTTAGGAGTCGTCTAGGTCCTAAGTCTACCCTAACTTAGGCTAGATTTTTTTTTTCTTTTTTGTTTGTTTATTTGTTTGTTTTTCTTTGTTTGTATTCTATTGTGTGATATGGACTATAATAACAATTTTTTCAACTACAATAATAATCCATATTACACACCGACTTCATTTTCGGATATTACCAACCCGGCATATCATAACTTTGACCAACCTAGTGTGTCGGATTGGTCTTATCCGAATCAATATGACCCATACCCCCCATCTAATAACTATAATTTTCATAATGACTTCAACTCTTTACCGAGTCAGTGGGGATTCACCTCCCCCGAGCATAATTTCCAACCACCTTGTCCTCCTTCTCCACCCAGTCCACATTATGTTCAAGATTCATACTCAGTTCCACCCGTCCAAAATAGAAAACCATCATTTTGGAACGGAGTATGCGTGAGTCCAAACAACAATCACAAAATCTAATGGACTCACAATTTCAATACCACTTCCAAAACAACTCTTCATCTTTTCAACAAGACAATGAACCCATCAACTATGAAAAGATGCTAGAAGCCATGACTCATGCTCAAAATGCTAGAAATCGTGACATAGATATGATGGTCGAATCTCTACGTTCCCACCGTCCTGATGTCACTTACCATTCTGTTAGAGCCGAAGAGTCATGTAGTTTTGGAAATCAAGATTCTATTTCAGAACAACCATGTGAACTTACCAAACTCCAAATGATATTGATAGTTTGGCTAGTTTTTCTTTTCCTGAAATAGAACTTGAAAATGATTATGATCCTGAACCCCAACTTAGTGAGTCAATTCTATTTCCTGATTCGATTATGACTCCGGTAGCTTCACCTGACTTCAATCTTTTCCCGAAGTCAACATTGGATCCTGTACCAATTCATAAAGAAATTGAATCACCCATCTTTGAGGATCATGGTGAACTTGACCAACTTTACAAATTTGAAAATCCCATGGATAAATTGCCAAGTTCTCCATTTTTTAATATTGAACTCAATGAGATATGTGACCTAGATTCTCACATATGTGATCCAGTTCAACTTTCTGAATCAATATTGACTCCTGTTTTATTACCAAACTTGAATAATATTCTAGAGTCAGTTTTGATTCCTCCACCTATCATTCCTGAACTGGAATCACCCACATTAAGTCACATTCCATTGTTAGAAAATACATGTGGACTAGAGTTTCAACTTCTTGACTTGAACCCGCTTCTTGAACCAATTTCGACTCCTGAACCTTTACTTGACTTAAGTCATCTTCCTGAGTCAGTATTAGTTCCTGTCCTTCCTGAGTCCAAGTCAACCGTTCTATCATTTCATACTCCATTCTGGGACAAGGTGGTTGACAAATTTGACTCCGAAATTAGTTATGGAATTTGGAAATTAGATGGAGTCAAATTTTTAATAAAAATCCTTCATGGATTTATCTTTTTAATGGGTTATATTAAAGAAATTGTTGGTGGGTTCCTTCGAACCCCAAGAAAAGGTGATTGGGCCATGTTTCGTGGACCAATCAGACCACCACCGGAACCACCACCTTAAGGTAACCTTTTCCTTCCCTTTCTTCTTTTTCATGCATCTATGCATTAATTCATACATTGAGGACAATGCATGAGATAGGTGTGGGGGAGGGTCTAACATAACTTTTCTTTTTCTTTAAAAAAAATAAAAAAAATAAAAAAAATTGACATTTTTCTTTACTTTTAAAAAACTTTTTGAAAAATAGAAACAATATTTTGACTTATTTTTGTAAGAAATTAAGTTAATTTTAAGGAATAGGAAAATCCAAATTAGGATTTCTTATACTTGGTCAAAATAAGATAATTTGTTTGATTTTTAGGGTTAGGAAGATAATTTGTCAAAATAATTTAGTCTTGATCTTTACCTTGATGAAATATGCATACTTCATACACTTACACACTTAGGGTTCAAAAACAAAGATTCTTATGCCTTATAAAATATATATATATATAAAAAAATGAATAAGTCTAATTATTGATTAGCTAGGTGCTTTGGCCTAAGCAAGCCTTAGTATTTATGCGAAAGATAATTAGATAAGTTTAAAAAAAAAAATGAATAAGTCTAATTATTGATTAGCTAGGTGCTTTGGCCTAAGCAAGCCTTAGTATTTATGCGAAAGATGATTAGATCCTCTGATTAAGCTGGGTGTCTGTGCCTAATAAAGCATGAGTATTCACGCCTAAAAGAGGTTCATATAATAAAATCCTTAGTTTTGTGGCCTTATTTGCTCGAGTCCTTAAGTCCTTGGGGTGTTTTCTCACCGGTGCCCTAAGACCGTTTGGTTTGGGAGTCATCGATTAAAGGCTCGTTACATGGGCAGATTAGAAAGCCTAATAAAACTAAGAAATAATACCATAAAAAAAAAGTATATATATAAAAATAAATAAGGCATAAGAGTTAGAGTTAATGAACCCTTAGTCAAAATTTTCACATTCACAAGGTGCATATGACTTAGGGTAAAGCAATAGACTAGATGAGAAGCACAATTTGACTCCTTACTTTGATTGATAACAAATTTTTGAATAGAGACTAAGTTTAGGAATGAAAAATTCGGTTTTCCTAAAACTTATAGATTGCTTAGATCTTACAATCATATTTCAAATATTTTTCTCTTTCAAAATGCTTTTCGAAAATACTAACTCTTTATTTCCCTTTCTTTGTGGATTTTGTGGGTGCAATCCGCTGAAAACCCTCACGAGACAAAACTCGTCCTCTAGGGAAAACCTAGAGGTTTAACGGCATGTTGCACATGCTCAGTGCAATCGCGCAACCTGCAAAAGTGGTCTAATAATCTCTAGTATAGTTTAGTTGTTTTGCTCGAGGACGAGCAAAAGATAGGTATGGGGGTGTGATTGGTCACAAATGTTGCATATTTAGAAACATATTTCCATACTTATTTTAGAATAAAAGCCTGCATTATCCTAATTAATTGCTTAATTTATTTGCAGGCCCAATCCTTGAAGAGATGACGTGAAATGAGCCCAAAAGCCCACCAGAATTCTGAATTAAATCAGAATTAATTCGCACATACTAAATCAGGGCAAAATCAAGAGGTTGAAACCGGTTGAGAAGAATCCTCTCAGAATCGATCGGTTAAAGCCAAGAATCCAAGGCCATTTCGTCAGAATCCAGGACTCAAACGAAGAAACCAACTGAAGATAAAAGTAGGAAATCGAACCGGGGAGACCCACCAACAGGGTGTGGCCACCTGGCCACACCCTTGCCGCAAAAACGCGGCAAAAGCCGCGTTTTTGCGGCATTGTTGGGGAGTTAGGGGAAGCGTGAACTTCCCCGACCTCCCCGGGATCTTATGGTTAGGGTTTTTGGTCTATAAAAGGGCAATTGTTGTGCTGAAATGACGCCAATGCAGAGAGATAGGACTTAGCCAAGCTTTTCATTTCTTAGTTTAGGTTTTTAGTCTTTCTTTTTATGTAATTTTAGGTTTCATTTATGTAATTCAGAGGAGATCGACTTGCATCGAAGAACAAGACTGAAGCTTGAGCTGGAGTGACACCGGTGTAAGACTTATTTCTTTTCTTTGATTGTAATGGAATCGAATCGATGTTCTTTTTGTGTATGTACTTCTATTTAGTCTTCTTCTTCTTCTTCTTTTCTATTTTACTCTTCTTTTTCGTACAATCGTCTTCCAAGTAAGTCTAGAAGCATCGAAAGAGCCTTGCCATTGCGAGTGCCATCGATAGCTCATGACGATGGAGTAGAGTCTCTCTCTGTATCATTTCATTCTTGAAGTAGTCTTGATGATGTAATGTGGATGAAGACCAACACTCAAATCTTATGGGCTATGCGCTGAATGCCTCTAATTCAAGGTAACTTCGTAGCTAAGATCTCAAGGTAAGCATTTGACGAAAAGAAGGTAAGTAACTCTTTTATTTCTTTCTTTCATTTCTGTAAATTAAATCACAAACACAATACCTCTTCTAAATCATCCTTTTTACTTCCTTGTCGCTTTCTTTCGCCGTTTTCTGATTTTTCCACCTTCTCATCTCCCGCTTTCTTCTTAACTTTAACAACTTTCTTTTTCTTTTTCTTAACTTTAAAAACAGAGAAGAACCTTCGCTTATTTTCATACGATTTCAATAAAACTGTAAAAGCTTTCATCGCAAACCCTCCTTGTGGATCACGACCTGCATAGCCACTTGCTATAGCGGAAGAATTGAGCACTTGCACATATTCTTTCTTAAGTTCTATAATCTCGTATTTTTTGTGCAGGTTTAGCCTCAATCAGATCTCCTTTAGGCTACAAAGTATGGTTAAAGTTTTTCTTTAGTTCTTTAAAAGAAAAAGGAGAAATTGAGCTAAAGTTGAATTAGGAAGAAGATGGTAGATTAAGAAGATGAAAAAACTAAAAATGATATGTACAAAGAAATGGAAAAGGAGTGATAAAAGAAGTGGTAGGTTGTGGTGTTCTAAACTAAAGAATTAAAAGAAAAGAATATAAAAGTTACTTATCTCCTTTGGCCAAATGCTTACCTTAAATCTTTTGTAATGATCTTACCTTGAAGTGAGGCGATCAACGTATAGCCCATAAGAGTTGATTCTCATTTCCTACATATTATATCATCAAGACGTTGCAAGTATGAAGTGATACAGAATGAAACTCAAAATCTATCGTCATGAGCTATCGGTGGCACTCGCAAAGGCAAGGCTCTTTCGATGCTTTAAGACTCACTTGGATAGCAATTGGTGCCAAAAGAAGAAATGTAGAGAAGAAGAAGAAGAACAAAAATAAAGTACATACAAAAGGGAAACTATAGATTCGATTTTATAACAATAAGAGAAAAGAAGAAAATCTTACACCGGTGTCACTCTCAGCACAAGCTTCGTTCTCATTCTCCTATGAAACTCTGATCTCCTCTGATTTACATAAATTAAAACTAAAAATTACATGAAAAGAAAAATAAAAACCTACACTACAAAGAATAAAAAAGTGGACTAAATTCTATCTCTGCATGGTCGTTTCCCGTACGCTCAGAAAATTCCTGTATTTATAGGCAAAAACCCACGTAGGAGAGCGTATGAAGATAGGGGGAGCAAACGCACCCCCTAACTCCCTAATAAAGCCGCAAAAATGCGGCTTTGGCCGCGTTTCCGTGGCCAAGGTGTGGCCAGGTGGCCACACCCTGTTGGTGGTACTCCCCGGCTTCGTGATTGATATTTATATTCAGCTGGATTTGCAGTTAAGTCTGGGAGTTTGACGAAATGGCCTTTGATCCTTGGCTTCAACCGATTGATTTGTAGGGATTTGTTCTAACTGGTTTTTAACCGATCTGAACCGACCTGATCTGCCCTGCTTTACTGAGTTCGAATTAATTCTAATTTAGTTCAGAATTTGATGGGCTTTTGGGCTAATTTCTCTTCACTTTCCTTTAGAAATGGGCTTGCAAATAAATTAAATAATAATTAGAAAAAAGCAGAGTTTATTTTATAATAAGTATGAGAATATGATAATGAATGTGCAATATTAACGACTGATCACATCCCCATACCTATCTTTTGCTCGTCCTCGAGCAAAACAACTAAACAAAAAATTATTAGACTACTTTCGCATGTCACAGATTGCACTGAGCATGTGCAACAAGCCGTTAAACCTCTAGGTTAGCCCTAGAGGACGAGTTTTGTCTCGTGAGGGTTTTCAGTGGATTACACCCACAAAATCCGTAAAGAAAGAGAAAAAATGTTAGTATTTTGAAAGAAAAATATTTGAAATATTACTATAAGTTTTAAGTAATCTATAAGTTATAGGAAAACTGAATTTTTCATTCCTAAACTTAGTCTCTATTCAAAAATTTGTTATCAATTAAAGTAAGGAGTCAAATTGTACTTCTCATCTAGTCTATTACTTACCCTAAGTTATATGTACCTTGTGACCATGAAAATTTTGACTAAGGGTTCTTTAACTCTAACTCTTATGCCTTATTTATATATATATATATATATATATATATATATATATATATATATATTGGTGGTATTATTCCTTAGTTCTATAAGGCTTTCTAATCTGCCCATGTAATGAGCCTTTAATCGATGACTCCCAAACCAAACGGTCTTAGGGCACCAGGTGAGAAAACACCCCAAGGATTTAAGGACTCGAGCAAACAAGGCCACAAAACTAAGAATTTTATTTTATGAACCACGTTTAGGCGTAAATACTTATGCTTTATTAGGCACAAATACCCAGCTTAATCAGAGGACTTTTTTTATATATATATTTTTTTCTCAAACTTATCTAATCATCTTTCGCATAAATACCAAGGCTTACTTAGGCCAAAGCACCTAGCTAATCAATAATTAGATTTGTTCATCTTTCATAGATATATTTTTTTTCTTTTTTCTTTTTTTTTCCATAAGGTATAAGAATCTTTGTTTCTGAACCCTAAGTGTGTAAGTGTATGAAGTGTGCATATTTTATTAAGGTAAAGATCAAAACTAAATTACTTTGAAAAATTATCTTCCTAACCCTAAAAATCAAACAAATAATCTAATTTTGATCAAGTTTAAGAAATCCTAATTTTGATTTTCCTATTCCTTAAAATTGACTTAATTTCTTACAAAAAATATGTCAAAATATTGTTTCTATTTTCAAAAAGTTTTTAAAAGTAAAGAAAATGTTAAATTTTTTTATTAAAAAGAAAAACCTAAGTTATGTTAGAACCCTCCCCCACACCTATCTCATGCATTGTCCTCAATGTATGAATTAATGCATGGATGCATGAAAAAGAAGAAAGGGAAGGAAAATACTACCTTAAGGTGGTGGTTCCGGTGGTGGTCTGATTGGTCCACAAAATGTGACCCAATCGACTTTGCATAGAGTTCGGAGGAACCCACCAGAAATCTATCTAATATAACCCACTAAAATGATGTATACATGAAGGATTTTTATTAAAAATTTAACCCCATCTAATTTTCAAATCCCATAATTAATTTTGGAGTCAATTTTGTCAACCGCCTTGTCCCAAAATGGAGTGTGAAAAGATAGAATGATTGACTTGGACTTAGGAAGTACGGGAACTAATACCGACTCAGAAAAGTGATTTAAGTCAAGTAAAGGTTTAGGAGTCGAAATTGGTTCAGGAAGTGGGTCCAAATCAAGAAGTTGGAACTCAAATCCACATTCATTTTCCCACAATGGAATGTGACTTAATATTGGTGATTCAAGTTCAAGAATGACAGGTGTGGGACTCAAGACTGACTCTAAAATATTACTCAAGTCGGGTAACAAAATATGAGTCAATATTGATTTGGAAATTTGAACTGGATCACAAAATTGAGAATCTAGGTCACATTTCTCATTGAGTTCAATTTCATAAAAATGAGAACTTGCCAATTTGTCAATGAGACTTTCAAAATTAAAAATTGGTCATGTTCAATATGATGATCATCAACGATGGACGATTCAATTTCATTATGAATTGGCACAGGATCCAATATTGACTCGGGAAAAGGATTGAAATCAGGTGAAGACACCGGAGTCATAATTGAATCAGGAAGTAGAATTGAATCATTAAGTTGAGGTTCATGATCATATTTATTCTTAAGTTCAATTTCAGGAAAGAGATAACTTGCCAAACTGTCAATGTCACTTTTAAAATTTAAAGTTTGGGCAAGTTCAAATGATTGTGCTGAAATGGAACCTTGTTTTCCAAAATAACATTACTCTTCGGCTCTAACAAAATGGTAGTGACATCAGAACTGACCAAACGGTGAGAACGTAGAGTTTGGACCATCATATCTATGTCATGATTACGAGCGTTTTTGAGCCTGAGTCATGGCTTCAAGCATCTTTTCATAGTTGATTGGTTCATCGTTTTGTTGCGATTGGTCTTGAAAAGATCAAGTGTTGTTTTGAAATTGATGAAATTGTGAGTCCATCAGATTTTATGATTGTTGTTTGGACTCACGCATGCTTATTTCCAAAATTGGTGGTTTTCTATTTTGGACTGGTGGAACTGGGTATGAATATTGGAAATATTGTGGACAAGGTGGATAAGGAGGACAAGTTGGTTGAAAATTGAACTCAGGGAAGGTGAATCCCCATTGACTCTGTGAAAAGTTGAAATTATTCTGGAAACTATGGTTATAAGATTGGGGGCATCGGTTATATTGATTCAAATAAGACCAATCTGGTATACTATATTGGTTAAAGTTATGATATGCCGGGTTGGTAATATCTGAAAAAGAGGTTGGTTTGTAATATGGATTACCATTAAAATTGAAAAAATTGTTATTATAAGCCATATCACACAAGAAATGTCAAACAAAAAAAAAGAAAAACAAACAAATAAGCAAATAAAAAAAAAATCTAAACTAAGTTAGGGTAGACCTTTGACCTAGATGACTCCTAACTGGTTAGACTGTCCACGGGAGGTATAATGCAGACTTTGACCACAAGCTAATCAGCTAGGTCAGGGCAAGATTGGTGGGAGGTATCCGCGCAAAAGCGACGGGCCTAATTAAGCCAAACCACCAGCCTTCGGGGTTTCGCCCCTCAATCCCTTTCCTTAGACATTGATTTGGCAGGAGTCAAATTCTAACACCTTCCCCCTTAGGATGATCTCCTAATTGAGTCCGAGATGTCCCTAGGGCTAACGTCTACTTAGTTTTAGTTAGGCTTGGGTTAGTGAGTGAGGAGATTGTTTGTGGGCTAAGGAAGGGTAATGACTTTCCCACCTTAACTTGTTTATAGGACAAGCCTTAAGATTGATTGTGCAAAGTGTGCAGGATAAAGAAAAGTAACATTCAACAAGCAAATAATCACTCAAGAATGTTTCCTAAACTATATGCCATGCAAACGTACCTTTTACTCCATCACTCTTCAACAGTAATGTAAAATGTAAACGAATTAGACACGTGCCTAAATACAAAGTCTAAACCGTTTTAGCATTTAACAAACATCATTTTACTGTTGAGGTTAGAAAGGAAGTACAGTGAGACAAACAAGAAATTTAATAGCTACATATATTAAACTTTGCAATTCAGCTAACCTGCAGAAAATACAGGTTAGTAGTTCACTCAGATTGTCACAGGAATGTAGCAAATCTGAGGGCTTCTTGGCTCTACTTTCTTGAGCAGAGTCCAAGGCCACTTACATATCCACTACAGCAAAAGTTCCTTGTTGTTAAATCTGTACACCAAAAACCAAGAAGAAGGTTAACAAAAAATGTAAACTTTAATGAGAATTACTTACCATCCCTCCCCAGCAACGGCGTCAAAATTTAATTGAGGTTTTACCTGCACACAAAATGCAGAATTTCAGAACTTTTAAAACAGTAGTACAAGGTGCTCAATTCTATCACAATAGCAAGTGGCTATGCGGGTCGTGATCCATAAGCAGGGACTAGCGATGGAAGCTTTTCAGTAAGATCTCTTTTAGGCTACAAAGTATGATTAAAGTTATTCTTTAGTTCTTTAAAGAAAAAGGAAAAATTGAGTTAAAGTTGAATTAGGAAGAAGATGGTAGATTAAGAAGATGGAGAAACTAGAAATGATATGTACAAAGAAATGAAAAAGGAGTGATAAAAGAAGTGGTAGATTGTGGTGTTCTAAACTAAAGAATTAAAAGAAAAGAATCAAAAAGTTACTTACCTCCTTTGGCCAAATGCTTACCTTGAATCTTTTGCAATGATGTTACCTTGAAGTGAGGCGATCAACATATAGCCCATAAGAGTTGATTCCCATTTCCTCTACATTATATCATCAAGACGTTGCAAGTATGAAGTGATACAGAATGAAACTCAAAATCCATCGTCATGAGCTATCGGTGGCACTCACAAAGGCAAACCTCTTTCGATGCTTTAAGACTCACTTGGATAGCAATTGGTACCAAAAGAAGAAAAGTACAGAAAAAGAAGAAGAACAAAAACAAAATACATACAAAAGGAAAACTACATATTCGATTTTATAACAATAAGAGAAAAGAAAAAAAATCTTACACCATGTCACTCTCAGCACAAGCTTCGTTCTCATTCTCCTATGAAACTCTGATCTCCTCTGATTTACATAAATTAAAACTGAAAATTACATGAAAAGAAAAATAAAAACCTATACTACAAAGAATGAAAAAGTGGACTAAATTCTATCTCTGCATGGTCGTTTTCCGTACGCTCTGAAAATTCCTGTATTTATAGGCAAAAACCCACGTAGGAGAGCGTATGAAGATAGGGGGAGCAAACGCTCCCCCTAACTCCCTAATAATGCCACGAAAATGCGGCTTTTGCCGCGTTTTCATGGCCAAGTGGCCACACCCTGTTGGTGGTACTCTCCGGCTTCGCGATTGATGTTTATCTTCAGCTGGATTTACAGTTTAAGTCTAGGAGTTTGATGAAATGGCCTTTGATCCTTGGCTTCAACCGATTGATTTGTAGGGATTTGTTTAACTGATTTTCAACCGATCTGAACTGACCTGATCTGCCCTGATTTACTGAGTTAGAATTAATTATGATTTAGTTCAGAATTTGTTGGGCTTTTGGGCTCATTTCTCTTCACTCTCCTTTAGGAATGGGCCTGCAAATAAATTAAATAATAATTAGGAAAAAGCAGAGTTTATTTTATAATAAGTATGAGAATATGATAATGAATGTGCAATATTAGCTACCGATCACCTCTCTAGTTAATTTAGAGATCTTTCCTGATCTTCTCACCTGATTAGGAGAGTCAAAAGATCATGGTAAGCAACTGCCAAATTCGATTTCAATCACAATGATCTCATCTGGAGATTTGATTGGTCAAAGGTGACCATAAATGACCCGCAGCGGGGCTAATCCAATAAGCTCGTAGCGGAGCTAAGGGAAGCTTCTGGCGAAGCTAGGAGTAAGCTCTCAGCGAAGCTATAAGTTGGCCTTTCGTGGCTCCGCAGAGCGTCTAGCAAAGCTATTAGCTAGCTTTCTGCGGAGTTATGAAAAACTCCAAGGTGAAGCTATAAGTTAGCCCATGGCAGAGCTATGATGGAATTCTTGTGGAACTAAGCAAACTTAGCCTCTCGTGCGATTGCTCATGTGAGACTTAGTGTCTCCAGGCCTGCTCAGATCTTCTTCAGAGGCAACTTTGACTTACATCTGCTTTACTGGATTAGTAATGTCCATGTTGCTGCCTTGCCTCTGGTCATCAGCTTGTTTTCAACTTATCTTTTGTAGATGTCAATAAGTTAGACGTTGTTCAGACTGGCTGAAGATGAATGCGAGAGTCCATCTTTTTCGAGTGTCAATAAGCATACCCCTTATACATAGGAACTATTCATGTGGAAATCGAGTGAAAGTTCTTCCTATAACTTAGCTTAACACGGTAAAAACTTGGACATTCCCTTATCAAGATCCAATTGAATGCGAGAATAGGGGAAGACACAAGTGCACTAATGGTATCGGTAAAGTCAAAAGGAAAATCTCTAACTTACAAAAATAAGTAAAGCATGCAATCCATAAATCATCAAAAACCCGTTAAGCATGAAATATAAGAAAGTGAATATTTGAATGTAAGTTAGAGTTAGAACCCTTGTCTTAAGATATCATAGCTCTTGTTTGCACAAGGCTTAGTTGGTACTATTTTCTCATTTGGGTTTATCAATCAAGTTATTAGAGATTAGTGGGTTAGTAGTTAGTTAGCCATGCAATGGAAGAGTTAGTTAGACATGATAGTAAAAGAAACAACAAAGGAAAAGGATTAAAGACAAAGGGAGCTACACTGCAACAAGAAAGTAAAAGAAGTAAAGAGAAAAGGAGTTACACTACCACAAGGAAGTAAAAGCAAATGGAAAACACAAGTAAATGGAAAGAAGAAAGAGAAGTAGTTACTTATATTAGCTTGTCACCTTCAAATACAACTCTTACACACACTCTCTCTCTTTCACTCTAATGGCTAAACTAAAACTAGAAGAAGGAAACTAAAACAACTACAATCCTAAAAACAAGATTACAGCAATACTCTAAACTCTGGATATCCTCAAACTGAAGACCCCTGGGGGTATTTATAGGCACAGGAGAAAGGAGGCCAGGGGGACAACCCCTGGCCCGAAGCCAGGCACGAGCCGCGACCGTATGGCCGCGAAAACGCGGCCCTGGCCGCGTTTCTGCGGCCATGTCAGGGCGGCGCGCCCCAGGGTTTGGGCAGCGTGTCGTCCCTTCTGTCTCCTGTCCACTCGATCTCCTGGATTCGTGATTTGATGCCCTGGGCTGACAAAATCTCTTCCCTAAAGTCAATGGCTACTTGGTAGGGCTTTAATCATCCATTAAATGGTGGTTTAGGGTCTTTTTCTTCATTTGCACACATGGACCTAGGATTAAGCAAGCAAAACTTTATTAGCAGAATTTTACATCAAATAAATATGAGAATGTGATAAAAATTATGCAAAATTAGAGACTAATCACTTGTCTCTTGGAATGAATTTCATGATTCGATCTTGTTAACTTAGATTTAGGGTCATCAATTCTTGAGGGCTTCATAAACTTGTGAGTCTTTATGGAGAAGCCAAACTCAGCATGAAATCAATCTTGTTGCCTGAAACTTATATAAACTGAAATGTTAGAATAAATAACTACATGGGATTTTCATCATAAAAAATAGAGCAAATGACCTTTGGGCCAACAAAAAACTCATTTTGATTTTTCACATATCGATGTTAGAAAACATCAAACATTGGTGGAGTAAGGAAATCCATGAGTGTATGAAATAAATATGATTGTGTAAAGAAAATATAGGGATTAGGAAAACAAGGATCACTCCTTGGTGGTTAAACAGAATATTAGAAGTACCAACTCTGATACCAATTGAAAATTCACCTAGAGGGGGGTGAATAGGTGAAGTGCTAATTAAATGCAGAATTAAAAAACTTTTGCACTAATGAAAGTAATACACAAAAGATAACCAAAGAGTGAGCCAAATTTCCGATCAAAGTCTCTAGAACTTCCCTGAAATTACACCTAGAGGGGGGGTGAATAGGTGTAGTGCTAATCAATAAACAAATAATCTACAAATTAAAAATGAGATGATGCAACGATCACTCAAAGCAAGATTAGAAGCCGAATACCCCGTGATGGGCTCTGAACTTCTTCCTCGTGATCCTCTAAATAAGAGTTTGAGGTGCGCAATGCAATCTTATTGTAAGAGTATAGATCGACAATATGAAAATGAATGAATAGAAAGAGAAAGGCACAAGTAAACCAATCGTAAACAAAGAGATTTATTTCGAGGTTCGAGCACCCAGCTCTACGTCCCCGCCTTCACCTAGAAGGATTTCTATCCACTATAATTTTCACAAAGGATTACAATCACTCGGGAGTACCCAACTCCTCAATCATACTCCTCTAGTCCAGAGGTAGTGTAGCTACAAGTACAATAATTACTTGGTGATCAAAATACCACAAACTCTCTTTTACAACCTCTTATAGAGTGGAATATGAATTTTGGCTCAAGAAGTAAAGTGAGAGAAAATTTCAGTGGTAAAGACTAAGGAGACTTGAAAACCAACTGAAAAACTTTTGCAATTAAAAGAACTTTAAAAATGAAAAGCAATGAAACACTTCTTCTCTTGAAAACACTTGAAACTTGGAAATTTTTTCTTGTCAAAAACCAAAGACTTATGACCTCTATTTATAGGGAATGGATAAATACCATTCATAATTGATACTAGGTCATTAGGGGTGAGTCTAGCACTAGGAAGAAATAGCCGTTGGAAACACTAGAAAACAAAACAGATCCAAAATATAGCCGTCGGGGCAATCGGACAACTGTCGGTCGACCGGCCGGTCGACCGGCAAGCCATATGGCAAAGAGCCGTTGGCTCCGGTCGACCGCTGGCTCTTTTAAAACAAAATAATGAACTGTCGGTCGACCGGCCCGGTCGACCAGCAAAACCCGAGAGTAAGGGTCATGCAGTCAGTCGACCGGTCGGTCGACCGCAGGGTCTGTCGGTCGATCGGGCGATCGACCGGCAGACGTGCACAGACGTGCACGCCCAAAACCAAAAGCCCGATCGACTGACCGGTTGACCGTTCTGGCATGAAACAGAACAGGTCGACCGGACTGGTCGACCGTAAAGGCCTGAAATAGATAAAATCAGATTTTTAATTTTTGAAGTATTTTTGAAATATTTTTAAAAGGTTTGAGGGTTATGTAGCATGTTATAGAAGATATCTCATGTTTTAAGCTGGATATAAAAATTTGAAAAATTATGAGCATGTATATTAATCAAAACATGCACAAAAACCAACTAACCAAAAAACTTGTACTTTGAAAAGTGTATTTTTGTGTGTGTGTGTTTTCTTGAGCACAACTATCATATCCTTACTCTTTAACAAACTAATTCTTACAATGGTTCTAGGTGACTACAAGATCTTCAATAAGGGCTTATCCAAATACATCATTGAATAACTTGAATTCTTGATCCCGTATTGAGTGAATACCACCTTTCTTTAGGGAAGAAAACATCTTGAATCCTTAGAACCCTGAAACAATATTAAACACTTAAAAAAGATTAGTACAAATAACTATATATGTTTTGTAATCATCAAAACTCTAAAACTGGGTGATTGTACCCTTGGGCCAACATTCCCCTCAAGATTCCTCGTGATTAAGAGTTGAGTTACTTCAATAGCTCTCTTGGTTCAATACAAGTGTCTACATAATAACAATATCAAGCATGTATATATATAAGAGCAATGCAAGATTTTAAGAGAATGTAGAGTAGAAAGATAGCAAACGTAAACACAAGGATATGTTCTAAGATTCGAGCACCAAGAAATATGTCCCCGCCTTTACCTAGAGGGATTTCAACTCTCTCCACTAAACAACTCCATAAAAGATACAATCTTCTACATAAGAGGATGGCACAAAACCAAAGTACAAAGCCGAAAAAACCTCTACACAAGAGGGTGGGTACAAAGATAAAGCACAAAGCAAAAAAAAAAAAATTACAACTCTTGGTGATCACAAATACTACAAACCAGATCTCACACAACTTAGAATCCTATAAGGATAGATTTTGCAATAAGAGCTCAAGCATGTGAGAGAACAAATATTTTAAAAATGAAACTCTTTAAAAATAATTGGGAAAACTCTTATGAAGATGTAAAAACTTGAAGAACAAAAACTTGTATTTCTCAAAACTTATTTTTTTTATTTTTTAAAACTTGGAAACAATAGAGAAGATATAGATTTGAAGCCCAAAACTTGTTGAAAACTATTTATTAAGTAGGAAAGAAGGATCTTAAAAACTGGTAATTTTCTCTTAAAAATCTTAGTCCATATCCAAACCAAAACACCCCTTATATAGAGGCCAAAATAATATAGCCGTTGCGGGTAAAAAAGTAGAAGAAATGGCTAGTTGGTCGATCGGGCAGTCGACAACCAACGGTCAGATTTTCGACCGTTGGGGATTACCGGTCGACCGTTCGATCGACCGAGAAAACCCGAGAGCTCTGCAGACTTTGTCGGTCGATCGGTCGGTCGGCCGATCTCTGCCGCGGTCGACCGAACTTCTAACTCTCCTGGGTTGTGCACGTCTGTGCGAGTCGGTCGACCGTGCAGTCGACCGGCTCAACCCAAAAACCATATATTTAAAATATTTAAACATCTTTTTAAATTTATTTTAAATCCAATAAATCTCTAAAAATTCTATAAAAATAAGTTCATGTAAGTACACTGAAGTATAAATTTGTGTGATAAAAAATCAACACATATTATACACATGTGAACTTGTTTTTGAGATATAAAATTCAATCTTAAAACAAAAATCATATTTTCTAAAACTAAATTTTGAAATGAAACCAATGTTTTTTCAAAAATCCATGAAAACAAAAACATGTTTTCCAAACTCTTTTGAATTCAATGTGTACGAATAGAATCCAATATACATATAAAATAATGTGAACTTATTTTTAATAAAATTCAGCTTAAGATATCAAATTATAAAATTGCTAAACTGAAACTCAAAACTCATCAAAATAAGTTTTTTGAATAAATAAAGCTCTAATATGTGTGGATAAAATCCAACACATATTCCAAGCTATAAAACTTATTCTTTTGAGATGTAAACCATATAAACACAAAATATGAGTTTAAAACTTAAAGTATAGAATCTTTGACAAAATGATATTATTTAAACTCAACTTCTTGCAAACAAAAATACCAAAATTTTTGTTCTTGAAATCCAAAATCAAACTTTTGTGTGTGAGATTGAGCAATCAAAACCAATCTATTCTATACACAAAATCTAAACTTACAAAATCTAAACTCAAGTCTTATTGAAGATCTTCTTCTTCATGTAGACTTGGTCCGAACTTAATTCTATTGAGCTAGACATCTCCTTGAGTATTTGATGCGAGCTTTAAGTTTGAGCTCTTGAATCAACACGTGCTAGATTCAAAATGTGACTTCGAATTTTAAGTTGAAGCTAAACAACAATTAAGATCATGAATAAGTATCTGAAACTTAATAAATATAAGATCATTATTACTATAACTATATGAGTTAATCATCATCAAAATTAGAGTGATAGAATTTTGGGACAACAAGCGTGAACTTCTTTTTGAGATGTTAAATACAATTTAAAAAACATAAACTATATTAAACACTAATTTTCCAAAACTAAACTTTAAATTGAAAACAAGTTTTTCAAAACTTTTATAAATACAAAACAAGTTTCTCAAACTCATTTGAAGAACCAATATGTATGTATAAAATCCAATACACATATAAAATAATATGAACTTGCTTTTGAGAAATTTTGTTCCATTAACCAAAACATAATTTAGTTAAAATAAAACGAGTTAAACCAAAAACTAATTATTCAACTTATGTATGTGTGTAATCTTAAGCAATTAAGTCTAATCTACACTTTACACAGATCTAAAAATTCTTACAAACTAGTATCTTATGTCGATATGATCTTCTTTTTCACTTGACTTGATCAAAAGTTTTATTCATTTGAGCTAGACTTTTTCTTGAGTACTTGATGTGATTTTTTATGGTTGAGCTCTTGAATCAACATATGTTAGCGTCAAACTTGACTTTGAGTCTTTTAAAGAAGTTAAACAGTAACGAAGATTTTGATTACAATCTAAAACATAAATAGCACAAGATTATTAGTACTATAATTGCATGAGTCAGTCATCCTCAAAACTAGAGTAATGGGCCTTCATGCCAACAATCTCTCCCTTTTTGATGATAATAAAACTTATAGAGTTATATATGCATGGATTAGAGAAGAGCTCAAAATGGTCCCCATTAACTCAAGCATAAACATAAACACAAAATGATATTCAATAATTTCTCTCCCCTAAAACAAGCAAGCAAACATATATGAAAAACATAAAAACATGCAAATATAAACACTAAATTTCTCTCGCCCTTTTTGTCAATTCATCAAAAAAGGGCCCAAAAACAAAGTAAAGTTATATGCCATATAAATTCATGACGAGGAGAGATGTTAAGTTAACTCTCCTTGTATATATGCGTTACATGAAGAATGAATTAGTAAACCCTAAATCATATAGGCATAGTATACAATGTATAAATGGAGATGCCAAGCTCCCCCTACACATATGTATAACATAGAGAAGAGAGGTCAAGCTCTTCTTTATACAAAATACTCATCAAAAATCTCCATAGAGGAGATGTTAAGTTAGCTCCCCTTACAAGAGAGGTCAAGCCCTTCTCATAGGCAATAATGTTTAAAACAAATTTTCATATAAATACAAATATCAATTATAAATAAACAAATTGTAGATCAACATAAATACCAATTGAAAAATTTTAGACAAACTAATATCAATTTGAAAATTATGCAAAAGTTATCAATTGAAATTTAGAATGATACTAATTTAAATTAAAATCAATTGAAATCAACACAGATACTAGTCAGCTCTCACCTTGCAATTCCAAAAATACCAAATTAAGTAAAGAAATGAAAGTGAAAAATCGTGTGTGGTGATTAGATGAAGTGTACCGTGTAGCCTAGGGCTAAAGGGTGACGAGGAGAGATGCGATGCAAGCTTTTCAGAATTTTTATTTTGAAAACACGTTTCTGTCATTAAAAGAAAGAAAATATAGTTGGTTAAGTGTTTGATTTAAAGAGAACTAAAAAGAAAGTTTTTAGAAAAGATGAATAAAAACTCGAGTGAAGTGAAAATGATTTTGCTTCAGAAAGAAGAAAAATTCAGGCTCATTAACCTTATGCTCAACTATATATTCTTCTCTTAAAAATAAAGTGCCTCGACGTGATCATAGGCAAAAGTTCATACTTGAAGTTCAAAAAGTGTTTAAGCAAAGCGTATAAGATAGATATTTGAAAAGTTTTAACTTCATTTTGAAACAGTTCCTAAGTTGAATGTTAAACCATCAAGCAAAGCAAGCATGGAATTAAAACAAATTAAAGAGATTGTTTTTGAAATAAAAGTTTAAAAACTAAAAACACTTGCAAACTGCAAGGGTTGGATTAAGGCCTTCATATGACTCAATCTGGTTACTTTTTATAAAAACAGATCAAGAGAAGAGGGATAGAGGAGATCAATTAGTGAGCCCAGAAAAAATCATTTGGTTACTCATGGAAGAAGTAAAAAAATAGAAGAGTAAATGAATTATGCAAGCATACCAAATAGATCGAGATGTTGAAGAAAAACAAGCTGAATCTTTTTTGATTATCACTTCAATTATAGATTACACATTCGTTTTCTCTCTCTCTCACTTTTCTGGTCTAAGCTAGAATAGAATAGAGAAAACAAAAAAGGGAATTACAATTTTAACAGCTATCTAACAATAAGATCCTAACATAAAAATGAAAAGCCTAAACTTAGTTCTCTTCTTTTCGTCTCTCTGCTCAGAATGATGCTCTATTTATAGGAGAAGAGGAATAGATAAAGTGCACTTGAAGATAGGTGCAAATTGCTGGCCCAACGACCTTAATTATGACACGAAAATGTGACAATCGCCGCGTTTTCGCGACTAGGATCTGACCGTTGGGCTAGATCTTGGAGCATGAGATTTTCTCTGTTAAGATTCTTCCTCGATTTGTGTAGATCTCAGTTAATTGCTTGAGTCAAAAAAATCCTATTTTAAAAAACCAGATTTAATTGAAGATATCTGGCTTTTTCTTCTCTTTCTCTATTATTTACACCTGCATACCATTAGACATTAAACTGATTAAATAGCAGAGTTTAATAATAATAAATATGAAAAGGGACATAAAATATGCAATGCACATGAATAATTTGTTCTGCCCCCAGACACCACTCGTTGTGCGCAGCGGTTCCCAGAAGAAGAGACACAACAACCATCACTTGATCTTGAGGAATCCGCCCACCTGGCGGAGACTCGATTCAGCCTGAGAAACAATCAACGCAGTAGGAACAACCACCAATAGAGAAAAGCAATCAACGCACAAATTTAACGAGGTTCGACAAATGTGCCTACGTCCTCGGGCAAGGGAGAAAGAGATCTTATTGATTCAACAATCAATACAGCTATTACAAGAGAGAACACTTGAGGGAGGCAAGGGATTCTTTGTTTCTCTCAGGGATTTTCAGGGATACAATACATGAGGCCTCTAGCCTCTATTTATTGCCACAGAGACCCTGAATTTATGGAAACCCAGGTTGGATTCAATCCCAAACAGAAAAGGAATTCGAATCCTAAAAGGAAACTCCAGTCGCGTCTGTCGGTCGACCGGCTGGTCGACCGACCCATGCCACGGTCGACCGACCCGGTCGACCGCGCCTACCCGAGAGCGAGGCCACTTCAGTGGGTCGACTGGCGCCGGTCGACCGCTCCAACCTGTGCACGCCCGTGCACGCCGGTCGACCGACCTCCTCCACCGGTCGACCAGGACATCGACCGGGAGCACAAATTGCCTGCTCCATGTGCTGTTCCTCGTTCCTTTGTCGTCCGATCTCTGTGCTATCTTCTTCCATCTCCTCCATCTCCTCTATCTCCTCTCTCCCAATAACTCTCCACCTCGGTGAAGATTTTCCAAAATCTGAGCCGATCTCCAAAGTACCCCAGTCTATCACCTGGCGAAATCGACACACGATCTCGGCTTGCACGCACCGGACAAAATCGACACACGATCTCGGCGAAATCGACACATGATCTCGGCTTGGAATCTGTAGCTCAGCTATCCACTGGAATGCACCACACATGCCTTCCCAATACTTCACCTTCGGAGAACTTCCATACATGCCAAAAATCGAGCGTGGCTCCTACTCCGTAACTCCACGATCTCATGAAGAACTCATCATGAGCCAACACTGACTCTCCAACTGACTAGCTCTATCTATTCTACATATCTTCAGCTGACGGTCCAACCAAGTCTGCGTAGAGCACACCGAACACCATCATCGGCTTCAACTGGATGCACACCACTCCTTATGTAAGCTCAACATCTTCTCACCAGAAGATCAACCTGTTCATCGAGATCACAACATCTCACCTCTACGTGAAGTCCAACTGGCCACAACACTTTACCTCTATGTGAAGGCTCTCCACTTCTACGTGAAGCTCCAATCGGCCACAACTCTTCACCTCTACGTGAAGTTCCAATCAGCTTCTCGAGAACCCAAATAGCTTCATACGGGTTGCATCAGCAAATGGCTGCGCCTTTATGGCTGCCTACGTACCTTGCCCAAAGGATCAAGCCAACCGTAGTTCATTTAAATGAGCTCCATCAAGCTCAAACACTTGTACCTGAATCTGCAGCAGCGAACCTATCTGGCTGAGTCATATGAACCTCCTCACGACCATCATGGAGAACAACGGCCTTCAACTTGAGCTTGTCGCGATCAAGCTTGAGATTCATGCTTCTTTACCCACAAGCGTGGTTTTACCTTGGTTCCAATGGCTGCAAACAACTCGACATCATCAATAATGTCTTCAACCTTTCAGCATCAACCCTGGCTACATGATCTCCACCCGGTGTCACATCCGGTGAAGTCTTCTCTAATACCGAACCAACTGGAGATGGTAGAGTAGCATCAACTTCCACCCGCTGCGATACTTCCTTGGTCTCTGTCCTCTCCACCTGCTGAGAGACGGTGGACTTCAACACTGAAGTCTCTCCAAAGGTGACATGCCTACTCAGCACGATCTTCTTATTTTCGGGGTCCCACAGCCTGTAGCCATTCCTTTTGACACCCAAAAATACAAACTTCTTTGCTCGCGGATTCACCTTGCCATTCTTGGTACTGAAGTAGGCCGGACTTTCAAATTCCTGCAGCAAGCCATGATCTTGAGCAGCTTTTCCAGACCAAATTTTCAAAGGATCTTTACCTCCTATCGCAGTCGATCCATTTATGAGATGGCTAGCATACACAATCGCCTCAGCCCAAAACGATTTGTCTAATCCTGCATTAGACAACAACCACCGAACCTTCTCCAGCAAGGAACAGTTTACTTCCTTAGCCAACCCATTTATACCTTTTGTGAAGTGAGTAGCAATACGGTGTTCTGGCCAAATCGTAGGAATTGGTTCATGTCTTTTCTATCATTTCCAATCTGTAGCTCCTTGATCTTCCTACCAATCTGCTTCTCCATTCTTCCTCTCCACTTCACCAACATATCTAGGGCTTTACTCCTTTGTCTCATGGGATATATCCAACAATGCCTAGAAAAACTATCAACAAAAGAGACAAAGTACCTGTGACCTCCAAGCGATGCATTCTTACCAGGTCCCCAAATGCTTACGTGAATGCAATAAAGAAGACCTTCTGAGCGGTGAATACTGGTGCTGAATTTCACCTTCTTCTTGTCCAGAATGCTGTGTTCACCTCCCAAGTTGCAGGTAGCAGCACCTTCCAATGATCCCTTCTTTGCCGAAGCTTGCAAAGACCTTTCTCCTCCCTGTCCGAGATTTACCTACCAGACCTCCGTGCAACTATCATCTGAAGAACTAGAAGTCTCCACCTGACCTGTAACTGTACTACCCTTCAAGTAGTAGAGATTATCCTGGCGGACGCCCTTCATTACCACCATCGAGCCTTTGATTATCTTGAGAAACCATCTCGAATAGATATCACCAGACCCAATGCTTCTAAAATGCCAACAGAGATAAGACTCCTTTTGAGTTGAGGTACATACCTCACCTCCTTCAATTCTTGTACTATCCCATCATCCATCTTGATACGGACTGTACCCATCCCTTCTATATTACACGGATGGTCATCCCCTATGACCGTGTAACATCCATCCAGCTTCTCAAAGCTAAAAAACTGGCCCTGTTCGGGCACACATGATAGGTGGCTCCGCTATCCAATATCCACTCAGCATTATCTGAGTTACAAACAGTAGGGGTAGTAACAGAGAAAGAGAATACCGATGAGTCCGAGTCTGATCCATCTGCCTGTGAGGTACTGCCTTGAGTACTGATCACCTTTGCAAGATTTGCCTCAGTCTTAGACTCCACCTTCTTACCTTTGGCTTTCGGGCATCAGCTTTCCAGTGTCCTAGTTCCTTGCACAAGGCAAACTGATTCTTCTTTAGATTTCTGAAGCCTGATCTGGACTTTGATCTCCCCCGATCGTCTCTTCCCTTCCTATTGGAACTTCTGCATCTTACCTCCAATGCCTCTGCTATTGTACTTCCCGAAGAATACAGTCGGTCCTGTCTCCTTACTTCATAACTCACAAGTGCAGCAGGTACCTCATTGTAGTTAAGGGATTGTCTCCCATTGAGAAAAGTAAGAGTAAAGGCTTTATACTCTTCCCTAGGAAGAGAGTTCAAAAGAATTACCGCCTTATCCTCTTCACTAGTCTCGACATCCACATTAACTAGATCCGTAAGAAGCTTTGCGTAGTGGTTCAAGTGTTCATTGACGGAGCATCCTCTTTGCATCTGAAACCCATAGAGCTTACTCTTCAACTGCAATCGCGATTCTATGCTCTTCATCAGATATTTCCTTTCCAGGATCTCCCACAGCTGCCTCGCAGATGTCTCATGCAACACCTGATACTTGATGTCTTGTGTCAGACAATACCAGATCAAGCCACACGCCGAACGGTTCATCTTGTCCCAATCTTCTTCCATCGTTGATGCGCGCTTCTTCTCCAACCGTAGAGTGTCTTCGAGGTTTGATGCCGTCAGCGCATCCATAACCTCACACCTCCACATACCAAAGTTGTTCGTCCCGTTGAACTTCACCACATCAATCCGTGGATGTGGATACATGGATTTCACCGATGTGCTTTCTCCAGCCATCTTCTCAACTTATTCCTCAAACCAATGTGAAAAAAATGGAGTTAGATAAAATAAACTAGATAAAGATAAGATCTTTACCTCCACGCGAACCCTTGAAGAGTTTTCGAAGCAATCTACTCCACCAACTTGATTCCTCGAGCAATCTTCACACGCTGTTCTCAGATCGACACACGATCCCACAAACAGTCCTAACTCTGATCCGAGATCGACATATGATCTCCGCCAATCAGCAACAGATGCCCTTGAATCAACAATGATCCCACGTCGAACCTGGGAAGCTCTGATACCACTTGTTGTGCCCCCAAACACCACTTGTTATGCGTAGCGGTTCGCGGAAGAAGAGACACAACAACCACCACTTGATCTTGAGGAATCCGCCCACCTGGCCGAGACTCGATTCAGCCTGAGAAACAATCAACGCAGCAGGAACAACCACCAATAGAGAAAAGCAATCAACGCACAAATTTAACGAGGTTCGGCAAACGTGCCTACGTCCTCGGGGCAAGGGAGAGAGAGATCTTATTGATTCAACAATCAATACAACTATTACAAGAGAGAACACTTGAGGGAGGCAAGGGATTCTTTGTTTCTCTCAGGAATTTTTAGGGATACAATACATGAGGCCTCTAGCCTCTATTTATAGCCACAGAGACCCTGAATTTATGAAAACCCAGGTTGGATTCAATCCCAAACAGAAAAGGAATTCGAATCCTAAAAGGAAACTCCAGCCGCGTCTGTCGGTCGACCAGCCGGTCGACCGACCCATGCCACGGTCGACCGACCCGGTCGACCGCGCCTACCCAAGAGCGAGGCCACTTCATTCGGTCGACCGGGACTGGTCGACCGCTCCAACCTGTGCACGCCCGTGCACGCCGGTCGACCGGGCCGGTCGACCGGCCTCCTCCACCGGTCGACCGGGACATCAACCGGGAGCACAAATTGCCTGCTCCATGCGCCGTTCCTCGTTCCTTTGTCGTCCGATCTCTGTGCTATCTTCTTCCATCTCCTCCATCTCCTTTATCTCCTCTCTCCCAACATAATCAGATATCAATTGGCAAAACAATTTGAAATGTAGGTACTAATTATAATAATTGATATTAATTGAAAATATGAACAATTTTCAAATATAGATTCTAAATAATTTTGCTTTAAAAGGATGGGAATAAGATACCAATAAAGTCAAAAGGTTTCTTCCCTTTTTGAAACAACCATATAACCAATGCATAAGCTTGTTAAAAAAATTTACTAATTTTTTTGAAACAAAATCAAACTTATCATGAAACCAATTATGCTATAAAAACATATATGAATATTGTTAAACATACACAATCAATCATACATATGTATGATACCAATTGTAATTTAATTTCACTTGAAATTTGAGATATACATTTATAGATAAACATGAATGAGTATACAAAAATCAAATATCATGTAAATCATGTGTATAACTCATTTTATTATCAACCTACATGCATATGTCAAATGAATAGTCAATAAAAATTATACAAGAAATGAACACCCAACCAAATGCCCACTTAAGATAGGAATTTTCAAAAATATACTATTTGAAAATAATTTGAAAATACCACTTGTAACGAATAATTTTTAAAATTGATTCAAAGACTATATAAAAAAACTTCAAGAGAGTACATGTACATGTGTAAAAACTTTAAGAGAGTATCTTTGCGGCCACAATGTGAACAAGAATGCACATTGGAATACTTATAAGTAGGATGTGCATGCCGTGGAGTAATGCATAAATATGTGAAGCTTGTTACTTTGAGATAAGAGTTTCAATCTTTTATGGTAAAAAGCACGCGGCTCAAAGTTGAGCCCAAATAATCAATTCTATCTTTTAAAATACAAATCTCATTTTTATCAATAGGAGTAGAAATAATATTTGTAAGAAAAATAAAATTCTTTTCTTTAAAAATCAACTCAACTTTGTTTTTCAAAGAATCATTTTCTTTCAAAATCATTTCTTTTCTTTTAATTCAATATCAAGCATTGAAGATAAAACATCATTTTCTTTCTTTAATTTCAAAATTTTTTTTCCATCAAATTATATTTTTCAAATTGTTTTTCACAAACACATTGCAAGCTCATCATATGATAATTTTTCATTTTCATCAAGATCAGATTCTGAGTTTACCTCAAGGGGGTCATCCACTTGGACCACGAAGCCCATATGCACGAAATCGTTCTCGGATTCACTTCTCGAGTCCCAAATGGTGACTTTCATTGCTTTCTTCTTGTCTTCCCTTCTTTGGTCACTTCTCCTTTCACTCTTGTGGTATATACTTTTTATATTCTTCACTAGGAGAGACTTCTTCATTATTTTTCGAGGTGGTTGGAGTTGCAACACTTTTCTTCCTGAGCTCTCTTGGGGAGGCCTTGAGTGCAACACCACCTTTTGTGGCTCACGATATTTTCTTACCTTCATCTCTATTTCATGGGTCTTCAAGTTTCTCATTAAAGCATTGAAATCCATTTCCTCTTTGAGCTTTTTCAAGGTGGTAGCTTTGACTTCCTAAGCTTTAGGAAGTCCTCTAATGATTTTTCATACATTTTGATCATTATTTATAGGCTTACCTAAAGAAATGAATCCATTTGTAATTGTAGTGAAATGGGTAAGCGTATTATTAATAGATTCATCATCATCCATATAAAAACTATCATATTGAGAGCTAAATAAATCAATCTTAGCTTTCTTTACTTGTGTTGTGTCCTCATGAGTGGTGATCAAAACTTTTCAAAATAATATATAGATGTGCCATTTATGATCCTAGAAATATCATCATCATTTAAAGTTTGTAATAATGCATAATGGGCTTTGGACTACACGACTACCCAAAGATTGAAGAAAAATGGTCATCTTAAATATGAGAAAGTTAAGTCCATCAAATTTGGATGGATAATAGATAATAGATTTACCACTTGATGCCATGTGTGTGAAAAATAAATATAGTGATTAGTAAATATAAGGATCTCTTTATTGTGGTTAAATCGAATATCAAGAGAACCAAGCTCTGATACCAATTGTAGAATCACCTAGAGGGGAGATGAACAGGTGATATGCTAATCAGATGTAGAAATTAAAACTTTAACTAATAAAAACTCAACACACAATAGATAACCAAGAAACGAAGCCGAATTCCCGGTGAAGAGCTCTAGAACTTCTCCTTAATATTTCTCTTTAATAAAAGTTGAGGTGCTTTAATATTTTTCTTGGATTAAACAAGTGTAAGCACATAAATAATATCAAGCATATATGAATGAGCAATAATAACAAGGTAAGATATAAACAAGAGAAAAGTTGAGTTGAGAGATATAGGCAAACGTAAACACGAGATATTTATTTCAAGGTTCAAGCCACTTGCTCTACGTCCCCGCCTTTACCGCGTGAAGAATTTTCACTATCTCCATAAAGAAACTCTACACAGGATACAAACTTCAATCCTCTAAACAAGAGGAGGGCACTTAGCCAGTGGTCACTTACACAAGAGCAATGCGCACAACAAATACTCCTCTACGTAAGAGGGATGCACAAAACAACTGAAGATTACAATATTGGTGATTACAAAAACCACAAATTACAAATCTCACTACACAATAATCCAATAAGGATAGATATAAAGATGATAGCTCAATACTTGCGAGAAAACTAGGAATTTGGAAATGAAGCTCTAAAGAAAACATTTGAGAAATTTTTTTTGAAGATATAGAAATTTGAAGCTCAGAACATGAGCAATCCAAACACATGTTTTCTTGAATTTTCGAATATTAAATACAAATTTTCTCTTTCAAAAATCTTGTCAAAAATCTCTACTGTGACCCCTGTTTATAGGAATATGATAGAGATAATTAGAGAGCAAACTTAGTTGTTAAAACAGTGATTAAACCCAAGTAAAGTAAAAAAATAACCATTTGGGAATAAAACAAAAACTGAAAATAATCAAAATATAGATGTTTAAGACAAGTTAGGCCCAGAATGGCCTAGCGGGCGGTCAACCACTCAATGGCTATTTTTATAGTCGTTTAGGCTTGTCGGTCAACCACTTGGCCGACTGCTGTGAGAACATAATGTGTTCTCACAATAGCCGGTCGACTGCTCGGTCGACCAACTGAGAGCACTCTGCTCTCTATTGCGCATGGTCGACCAGGTCTCGACAGGCCACAAAGACAGATTTGCTTTCTGTCCAAGCGGTTGACCACCGGTAACCGCGTGCACAAACTCTTGCTTGTGTGCATGTTCGATTGACTGCCCGATCGACAACATGTGCAAAAGAAGTCAGCTTGTGACACGCCCGATCGATCGCCCGGTCGACTGGCCCAAGGCCAAGATAGGTATATTTTGTATTTTAAAAAATTATTTTAAATCTCAATAAAAATCTATAAAGTCTACAAAATAAGTTCTTATAAATACATATGAGCACAAATATGTGTGATAAATAATCAATACATATTACAAACATGTGAACTCCTTTTGAGATGTTAAAAATAATTTTGAAAACATAAACTATATTAAACATTATTTTTCCAAAACTAAGGCTTAAATTGAAAAATAAGTTTTTCAAAACTTGTATAAGTACAAAAACAAGTTTCTCAATCTCATTTGAAGCACCAATGTGTATGGATAAAATCCAATACACATAAGAAATAATATGAACTTGTTTTTGAGAAATTTAGTTTCATATACCAAACATAATTTAGTTAAAATGAAATAGGTTAAACCGAAAACCATAATCTAATATTAAACTTGTGTGTATAATCTTGAGCAATTAAGTCTAATCTACATTTGACTCAAATCTAGACATTCTTACAAATTAGAATCATCTTGCTGATAAGATCTTCTTCACTTAATCGATCAAAAACTTGATTTCTTTGAATTAGACTCCTTCATGAGTACTTGATGTGATCTTTTACGCTTGACCTCTTGAATCAACACGTGTTAGCTTCAAACTTGACTTTGAGTTTTTTGAAGAAGCTAAACACCAACTAAGATCTTGATTAAAATCTGAAAAATAAATAACACAAGATCACAGTATTATAACTATATAAGTTAATCATCTTCAAAACTAGAGTGATGGGCCTTCAGAATAACACTCGGGACATCACAAACTCATTAAAATATTAACTTCGAGAGAAAATTATTAAAGTTTGATTTTTTCTAAGTCAGTGTCTAAGGATTGGGGATCAAGAGATTAAACTTCAAAGATTCAGTAGTTTTCTTAATTAGGCCTGCTGCTAAGCACATTACCTCCTACTGAATCTTGCCCCTACCTGGCAAATTAAATTGTAGTTAGACTACTACAATGTCCCTCACTGAGACAATCAACCAGTTAGGAGCCATTAGGTCCAAGTCAACCCTAGCATAAGCTTGATTGATTTTCTCACTTTTTTGTTTGTTGTTTTTATTATTTTTCTTGTGAAGCGGATTAGACTTATATTTTTTCATTCTAAGATGAATCCATTTTTTACCCCAACGTCATATAATCCCTATATCTAAACTAATGACCATAATTGCTTAATCATCTTAACTCTTCATTAAGTCAGAGGGGATATGAACCCCCAAAGACAAATTTTCAAACTTCTCTACAATCTTTTCAAAATTCTACTTCATATCCTCCTTTTCAAGATCAAACAATTGAAGAAAAATCTGAGTTGAGAAAGAGGATTGAAGACTTACTTGAGTCTCAAAAACAAATACAAAATATGATTGACTAACAAATTTCATAAAATTCTTGGAACCAAGCTTCACATTCACCTTTTCAAGTTTCACCTCAACAAAACAAAGAATCAATTAGTTTGAAAAAAATATTGAAGCCATGATTCAATCTTAAATCACTTTCACCTAGTCCATCAATAGGTTAGAAGCACAAAAAAATTGATTAGTCAACACGATGAATGATAAAAATGAGGAAACTCTCCCCAACAAATTTTAATCATTCCTAATATCTCTAACATTATTTATCTGGCCTAAGAATCATGTAGTTTCAGAAGTTTCATTGATAACTCTAACCAAGATTCAATTTCATCATAATTACTTGACCTTGACCAATATCAAATCTTTAAGAATCACATTGACAATTTAGCAAGTTATCACTTTAATGAAATTTAACTTGAACATGAATGTGAACTCGAACCTTAATTTTGTGATTCGATTTTAATTTTTGAATCAATATTGACTCATGTTTCTTTTCCTGATTTGAACCATATGATTCATGTGCCTTTAAATCTTGAACTTAAATCATCAATCTTGCAAAATCATATTCCATTGATGAAAATTGAATGTGAATCAGAACTTCAGTTTTTTGGATTTAGACCCAATTCTTGAACAATTTTTACTCCCGAACCTTTACTTGATTAAATCAAATTCATGAGTTAGTATTGATTCATGTACCTTTAACTTTGGAGCTCAAATCAACCATCTTACCAAATCACAATTCATTATTGAACAAAGGTGTACAACAATATGACTGAGATGATTTTTCAAGATTGGCTGTTTCATTGGGATAAGTGTTAATGATTACATATCAATTTTGCATATTTATTGTCACATTTTCATATTTATCTTTTATTAAACTCTGATATTTAATCTTCTTTTTGATTATGAGTATGCATATATTTATTTAGTTAGGAGAAGGAAAAGGAAATCCCAAAAAACTCAGGGAACCCAATTAAATTTGAATTTTAAAGCTATTCTAATTAAATTTAGAGTTATAAATTAATTCAGACTCAGATTCAGGCTAAACATCTTTTAGTATTTTGATCTACCAAAATTCAAATTTGATGATTCAAGATGCTCCAGAAAGAGAACTTAAAGGTCTACAATGTTAATGTTTATCACTATTTTTATTTCAGTCATTTGATGACTCATATTCAGTAATCAACATGCTAGCTAGCTGCAGACCAATTCATAATGAAATTCCCACATTAAATTGGAGTTAGATTTAAAGTTCTAATGTATATCTTATTTTAGTTGGCTCTGAGGTCTATTTAAAGAGCTGAAATCTCTCATAATTGATAATCTCCAAGTAAAGATCAAAAGTTAGAATTTTAAATTAGTTTAGCTTAGGTTTTTCTTTTATTTTTTGTTTTTCTTCATAAACCTAAATTAAAGAGAGATTCCTGGGAGTGAGAGAAAGAAGGGCTATATTGAAAGTGACATCAATGTAAGTTTCTTCGTTTTTTTGTAGTATTTCTATTTAATCAAGGGTTGCTTTATCTTTCTTCTTGTTTTCTCTTGGTATTTTTTCTTTTGTGTATGATTACTATCCATATGAATCTTCAGGCATAGGAATAACCTTGCATTTAGGAGTGCCATTGATAATTCATGAAAAATAGATTTGCTTTCATAGTCTGTATTATTTCGTGCTTACTTTTTGAGCTTTGATGATATAATATGGATAGAAATAGGATTCAATCTTATAGAATCTACTAAACTATTGCCTATGATCTAGGGGAAGTAATCATCCAAATAGATAAGTTCACTTTATCTTCTGTCTTTCTTTTTAATTTCTTCTTAAAAGAAAAGCGCCAAAACTATCTTCCTCTTTTTATTACTTTTCCCAACTTAACATAAATTTCTTTCTTTCTCTTTTCAAAAATAAAGAAGAACCATTTAACTAATTTAGTATTTAAAAATGATACCGAAAAGCTTACATTGTATCCCTCCTTGTGTATCACGATCCGTATAACCATTGCTACTGCGGCTAAATCACGAGAAGTCAAAAAAAGCTTAGATTTCAGATTCATATTTTCACAACTCTGGTTTTTCGACAAGCAGTTAACATGAGATCTTGCAATATCATGTTCAATTATTTGGTTACGAAAATTTTAAAGGAATTTAGGTTAATGGTGAGTTCCTACGAACTCTTGATTCACTGAAATAGGCAGCAACTACTGCACCAATCAGACCTCCACCGGAACCACCACCAGGAGGTGATATTTTTTTATTCCCTCTTTATTTTCATGCATACACACATTCATGTGCATTGAGGATAATACATGAGATAGGTGTGGGGGAGGGTTTTACTAACTTAAGTTTTTCTTTTTTTAGATTCTTTTAGTATTTTCTTCTAAGATTAGGACTTTTTCTTTTGCATAGGACTTTTTCTTTTCTTTTTTTTAAAACTTTTTTAAATGAGAGAAAAATGATTTGATCTATTTTTTTGTAAAATTAAGTTGATCTTAGGAATTAGGGGAACCATATTTATGATTTTTTAATTTTAGTCAAAATAAGAGGACTTGTTTGATTTTTAGGTTAAGGAGGAAGTTAGAAAAATAATTTGGTCTTGACTTTTACCTTAGTAAAATATGCATTTTGCACATACTTACACACTTAGAATTCAAAACAAAGACTTAGAAATGTCATAAAAAATAATTAAGCTGGGTAATTTTGTCTCATAAAGCATAATTATTCACGCATAAATTTGGTCAACCAAAAATAAAAGTAATAAACTCTCTTAGCTCTGTGGCCTTATTAACTTGAGTTTTTAAGCCCGAGGGGTGTTTTCTTACCTGGTGCCCTAAGACTGTCTGATTTGGGAGTCACTGGCTCAAGGCTCGTTACATGAGTAAATTAGAAAGCCTAATAAAACTAAGGAATAACTTGCACATAACTAAATAAATAAAGGCATGAGAGATGGATTTGAAGAATCTCAAAAAAATTCACGATCACAAAAGTGCATATGATTTAGGGTAAAATAAGAGACTGAATGAAAAATACAATTTAATTCCCTACCTTTAATGTTTACAAGTTCTTGATTGGAAACTAAGTTTATGGATGAATAGTTTGGTGAACCTATGACTTTTTTATCACTAAAATTTTGCAAAGATTTTCTCTCTTCTAAAATGAGTTTTTGAAAATACTAATACTTTGTTTTCTATCTTTTTGAATTTTGATGGTGTAATCCACTGAAAATCCTCAGGAGACTACAACTCCTCCTCTAGGGATAACTTAGAGATTTAAAGACTTGCTGCAGATGCTCAGTGCAGTCATGAGACCTGCGAAAGTGGCCTAATAAATTTCATTGTCTTAGTTTCTCTTGTTTTCCTCGAAGATGAGAAAAGGTAGGTGTAATGGTGTGATTTATAATTAATTCTTCATTACTTACTTGCACTCTTTGATCTATTTTTCAATAAAATCTTGCTATAAATGAGTTTTTGTTTAGTGTGTGCAGGTTATAATGAATAAAAATAAAATGGAGAAAATTATCTAATGAGAACCATTTTTGAGAATTTTCAAAGATTTCTTGCAGCACAAGTAAAAGAGCCTTTTGTTCTAGAAGCCCTATTTAAAGGCCAAATTGAAGATCAAATCAGTTGGTGCTACATGGCACATAAAAATTAATTATAAATATAAACATCATCTCTCATCCAAACAAACAAGTGTCCAAACTATCTAAACCATTGGCCCAGATATTGTCGTGGATCTGTGATTGGATCTGTGGTAATCTCAGGGCCAATAGCCCTGAATTTTGACACATGCCTTCGTTTCTTGGAGCCCAAGCCACTATTGCCTATAAATACAGATCCAGCGCTCAGAGGAGAGGATCCCATTTTTGTTTTGCGATTCCTAAGGTCTAGTTTATATTTGTTTTATATTTAGGGTTATATTAGGAGCATTTTAAAGAGAGATTCATAAGAAAATAAGAGAAATATTGTAATAAAGAGTGACAATCTAATACAAAATGACTCATTTATTTTTATAATTTCTTGATCTCATTTACTTATTTTCTTTACTTGCTTTCTTCAACTATGAGCAACTAACTTCTAACTCTCATGGCTAACTTCTAACTACTATTAACTAACTTGCTAATTCTATGGTGAGAAATTGACCCAAGTGATTCACATGAGCATCCAAGCTAGTGCCTTGCTCTATAGCAAGAGTTATTGATAGCTCATGATAATGGTTCTAAGTTCTAACTTACTAACTTACAACTAACTCTCTTATTTCATGCTTACCTCTCATGGATGTTGATAATTTAATGTTTATATTAGTTTGCTTGTGATGCAAGTTTGGATTTTATCCACTCAATTTTGGCTTATACAATCGTGCACTTGCTTATCGTCCCATGCTCGCTTTTTAATGGATCTTAATGGGTTAATGTTCAAGTTACCTTGTGAAGCAAGGTTGAGAGAAAATAAACCATCTTATTAGCCATACCTTGGGCCAATAATCTTATTGAGACAATCAATACATCAAGGTTAGCAAGTTAGTGTGCTAATTAATAGTAAAGTTAGTTATGAGTTTGTCTTTTATTTTGATCTCTTTTCAAACCCCTCTTTTCCCAAATCACCATGTTGTCCTCTTATTTTCCTTCTTCTTCCTCTCTTTTTCATTTGTTTTCTTTTTTACTTTTTTAATTTTTCATTTGAAATAAAAGAAGAACTCGTTTTCTGATTCTTGAATTACCGAGCAACCTTCCTTGTGGTTACAACCTGCAAAAGCACTATTGCTATTTTTTCAAAGTATTAAGAAAAGTCAAATCACACACAAGCACGATCTTTAAGTTTAAAAATATATTTTCTGTGTTTCAGTTTTTATCTCAATCAGCAAGAAGTTGGAGATAGCAGAGATCTCCCCTCCAGTGTGCTAATCCTAATACAAAAAGAAAAGTAAGAAAAGCAGCAGGTCAAAAGACTTGACTTGTCGACAGCCCTTCTTTAGATTATGGACAGCCTTTTCTGAGAATTGAGAATTTACAGTCTTGTCGGCTGGGTCTTTCACCTATCGACAGCTATATTATATATCAGGTGTCTGAGTTTATTTAGGATTCTGTTTCGGCTCCAATACAGATTCTGATTTGATTTCTCTTTTCTTATTTTAAATTGTAAATTTAGATTTCATAGATTGATTAGGATTCTTTTAATTCTTTTTATTTACTTTTAGAAATAGATTACATTTTTCTAATAGGAGTTGTACTCTTTTGTCAGCCTATAAAACAGGTCCTTGTATTTTTATTTTTTAATCATCTTTTATTCAACTTTTATCAATAAGTTTTTGAGTTTTTCTCATATTTGCTCGCAGATTCAGCTCGTTCTTGCTCGTGGATTCAAGTAGTTATCCCTGCCTGAAGATCTCTTCAAGGTTTGTTAGCGCTAGAACATGCAAGTCGCTCGTCTTCTTTGCTTCCCAATCTGTGTCTAGTAGTATCAAAGTGTCAACTTTTCAACGATGGTAGGAGATAACGAAAAATTGTAAGGCTTTTCCGTAAGGATGGGTATTACTAGGAGGAGAGGCTACACCATCAAAGGGATGTCTCTTAGGATTGATAATCAAAATCTAGTTGATGGTACATACCAAAGCGGACAAGATCGTCAACCGTATCAACCACCACTTCATCGACCTCCACTACATCATCCACCACCAAGGTATCATCTATAACATTCTCAATTTACTGAATTTTTCTACAAGGAGGAATCACCCATCTATCAGCACAATGATTATGAAGAACATAAGATTGTCCATGAGAGGTGACAGAGATTCGCTAATCCTAACCCTAATAGGAGGGGCGGATTTCATAACCTTAATAGGTGGAACATATTTCCTAATTCTATCCGAGACTAAGGAAGACGATATTCAAATTTTGAAGAGTTTTCTAATTCTATTCCTTTTTTTGATGGGAGTCAGATGTTCAGTCAACCTTGCTTTGGATTGAAGAAGTTGATAATTTGTTTGACATGGAGTATATTTCCATGGAAGATCATTTTGAATTTATGTTTCATAAACTTAAAGGAAGGACTGCGGCATGGGGGATTGATTTCAAGACATATGTATGTACCAAGATAAGCCACCTATAAGAACATGAAACTGGTGAAAAGACTCTTACAAGCCCGTAGCTTTGCTTTGGAGGAAGAGAAGAGATGGAAAATCGACCACGACCGTGTTTTCCATTGATTTTGAATGCAGAAAACTTGACAAAATTTGAGAAGAATTACAAGTAATAAATAAAAAAATTATAAGTATCTCTCTTCTTGAGATTTCTGAGAAAGTGTGCTGGTAGAAGTCTGATCAGCATGTGATCACTTTGTTCCGTTGACGATGCGAGTGATCAAGTTTTCGGGTCTTCTATTTTAGGAATTTTCTTTTCACCTGGTTTCGAAAATCCTTTGAAAGAGAAAAATCTTGAGGGTATTCTCACCCTAAAGAGAAATAAAATTCTCTAAGAGAACTCAGAACATAGAGAGTGATCTCTTGTGAACTTTTCAGCCCAGCCAGCCAAATATTCAAAAGATCAGCCTTATGAAAAATCCCCCTGAGCTTCTCCTTGCAAAGGTTATTTATAGGCTCCATGGGGTGTAACTGCTCCCCTAAAATCGGCAAGGTGTGTCAGTTTAGCTTCACACCCGAAGCTAGAATAGCTTTGCTGTGAAGCTAAATGTAGCTCGTGCGAAGCTGAAAACCAGCATGCGAAGCTAATTAGCCAGTTTGCTTGGGGTTGTTACACACTCCCCTGATTCGTTCCACTAAATAAGAGATTTCTCTTAATCTTCTCCAACTAATTAAGGAGTAAAAGGATCATGGCAATAAACTATCAAAAAGTGATATCAATCGCATTAATCTTGTGCTGAGATTTTTAAGTGGTCAAAAATGACCATAAGAGCTCGCAGCAAAGCTAAGCTTCATGCGAAGCTGAGAAAAAAACCCACAATGGAGCTAAAGAAGGAGCTTGTAGTGAAGCTAGAAAGAGCTTGCAGCGAAGATAAAAGATAGCTCTTTGATAGAGCTTGAGTTAGCTTCAGAAGTGAAGCCAAGAAATGAGCCTACAGTGGAACTACTCTGAGCTTGCTGCGAAGCAAGAGTTGAGCTTGCAGCGAAGCTAAATTTTAGCCTCTTGGGCTTCTTCAAAAGGCAATGCTTGGTTCACTGTCTGTTTCACTAAATCAGTGGAGTCCAAGTCACTGGTTTATCAATCAGGGATGGACAAGTCTTCAGCCTATTTATGACTTGTCTTTTAGAAGTGTTGACAAGTTAAACATTGTTCGGACCGGTTACAGAGCTGCCTTGGAGTACGTCTTTTTGGAGTGTCAATGACCACTCATGAGATTTTATCGGTCAAATTAGACTGCAATGGCACATCAGCAACCACTAGTTGAAGAGCAGTCAACCATAAGAGATTCATCAAACTTTCAAGCAGTTATTAACCAAGCATAATCTCTCAACGAAGTCATGAAGCCTATGCCACCTATTCCTAGATAAAAGGAAGATAAGACACAATTCGTGTCCGTATGAAATCAAGGTGAATTCTTCATGAAATCAAAGGAAATAAAGCAAGGCGTTGCTTTAGAAGATGTTTCTACAATCGTTGAAATTCTCGAAGAGGTCGACAAATTACAAGAGGACTGCAAAAGAGATGGGATCAACAAGCTCAAAGTATTACCATCCATGGATAATAATCATCATCATGGTACGATTATTCTTCATGATTTCGATGATCTTCATTTTGGAAGCAAGCCAATGAATTATAGGAGCATGGTATATGTATATGGTTGGATGATAGAAGAATGCTAACCAATTGGCATTGATTATCAACCGATCCGAGATAATAATTACATTAAAGATTCGATGACGCAACTCTACATTGAGTTTAATGAAGATCATCGAGACGAATCAAGATTTTGGGACCACACTTTTCTCCAAGAAGAGTTTGCATACAACAACATGGATCATGGTTCAAAATGGAGTTCCTCGTACGCTAAAAGAAATAGATTTGGTGGAGAAATCTAATAAGAAGTATAAGGCAGTCGTTGATAAGAAGAGGCGAGAGAAACTCTTCAAGGAAGAAGATATGATAATAGTATATTTGAGGAGAGAGTATTCCAACTTAAGAGTCCCTACTTAGCAGCTATAACCTGATGGAAACTCGACGACGAGTTCTTTTGAAGAGGGAGGGACTGATACTAGAAGAGAAGTAAGAAAAACAGCAAACCAAAAGACTTGACCTGTCGACAGCCTTTCTTTGGGACGTCGACATACTTTTCCTGGAAATTGAGAATTTTTAGTCCTGTCGACATGGCCTTTCACCTGTCGACAATTGTATTATGTATCAGATGTCGAGTTTGTTTAGAATTCTATTTTTGGTCCAAAATAGATTCTAATTTGATTTCTTTTCCTTATTTTAAATTGTAAATTTAGATTTTCTAGATATTAGGACTCTTTTAATTCTTTTTATTGTCTTTTAGAAATAAATTATAGTTTCCTAATAAGAGTAGTACTCTTTTATAAGCCTATAAATATGTTTTTGTATTCTTATTGTTGGCCCAAAGGCCTTCCACTCTAGTTTTGATGATGATTAACTCATGTAGTTATGTGTACTAATTATCTTGTGATGTTTAAGTTTCAGATCATTAATCAAGATATTAGTTGGTGAAAGCTTCCACACAGCTTTCACATGTTGATTCAAGAGCCCGAGCGTCAAAGATCATATATAGCACTTGCTCGGTGGATCAAAGAGTTTTGGATCGAGTCGGCTTGGAGATTGCGCTCTACAAGAAGACATCGGTACCATAGTTTAGTTTTGTGTTTAGATCCAAATTGTAAAGATTAGAATAGTATGATATGCTCAAGTTTACAACACACACGTTTCATGTTTTGGTTTTCGGTTTTGGTTTAACCAATCTTGGTTTGCATGAATAGATTTATATCAAAACAAGTTTACATAGTTTAATGTATATTAGATTTGTTCTATATACATGCATGCTTCAACTCTTAGACAAACTTACTTTGATATACCTATTTCATGTGTTTTAGGTTTTATGTTTTAACAAAACTTATTTTTGGAATTAAAGACAAAAACTATGATATGTACATGTTTCAGGTATATTGGATTTCTATCCATATGCATCATGTTTCAAAATGTTTAAATATCATGTTTTTGTATTTAGATGAGTTTTGGACAAAATGTATTTTCTATTCAAAATCCAAGTTTTAGAAAATACAGTTTTTGGTTTTTGGTTAAAATGATAAGACACAAAAATAGTTCATATTGATTGATATTTGAGCTAAACTTTTTACCACATGTTTATATATCAATGCAAAATGATAAAACTATTTTTGGTGATTTTTAGGAGTGTTAAAAGATTTTTCATGATATTTTTAAACTATTTTTCTAACCCAGTTTTCTGTTCCAGGCTTCAACCAGTCGACTAGTCTTCTGACAAGTCGACTTGGGATGAAGTCGGTCGACCGGGTCGGTCGACCGACGTGCACAGATCTGTGCACGTTTGGACGGTCGACCGTCAAGGTCGACCGGGTCTGAGAGCAGAGCTCTCTGTTTGTTTGGGTCGACCGGGGCGGTCGACCGGTAGCTGCCAACGGGCAGAATTTGACCGTTGGACGGTCGACCGGACCGGTCGACCGGCAGTGTATTTCTGCTGCCAACGGCTATATTTTTCTGGGGTCTATAAATACCCCATTGGAAAGAGTTTTTCTCTAAGATTTTTTGTGCGAATTTTTCCCTACTCTCTGGTGTTTTCACAGCAATCAAAAGAAGTTTTTGAACTTGAATTGAATAATCTATTTGGTGTTTTTGCTAGGGTTTGAAAAACCAAAGAAAAGGGTTTTTGGGAAAAGAGTTTTGATTTAACATCTATATCTTGGTTTCAGTTTTTCCCAAGGATTTTCTTTGTGATTTTGATTTCCATTCCATTGGTTTTCTCCATACTTGAGCAACATCTACTATCTCATTCTATAGGATATTTGTGTGGGAGAAGAAATTGTTTGTGGTTGTTGTTTAGACCACCAAGTTGTAAAACCCAATCTTTGTTTGGCTTTGTGCCTTGGGTTGTATCCCTCAAGTTGTGAGGTGATCCTTGTTTGCTTTGTGCTAATCCTTCAAGTTGTGAGGTGATTGTTTTGTTGGATTGGAGCTTGCCTCAAGGAGGAGGTTGTGGTTGTAAAGAGAGGAGTTGGGTACTCCTTGTGAGAGTTCTTTGTGGGCTAGCTAGTGGATTAGAAATCCTTCGTGTGTCGAAGGCGGGGATGTAGAGCTGGGTGCTCGAACCTCGTAACATATCTTGTTGTTTGTGCTTGATCCATTGACTCTCTCTATCTCTCTCTTTACTTTGTGCCTTGCAACTATTCATATTGTGCATTCATAATTGCTTGGCTTGGTTGTGTGTGCATCATTTGTTGATTGCACTTGAGTGTATTGCATTAAGTTTTTAAATTCCGCATTGAGTTCAAAGATTAGCTATATCACCTATTCACCCCCCCTCTAGGTGATTTTCAATTGGTATCAGAGCTAGTGCTCCTGATATTTAGGTTTAACCACCTAGGAGTGAGATCTTGGTTTGCTAATCTTCATTTGCATTTTTCATTTGCACACATATAGTTGCACTCATGGATAGCCCTCCTATGTTTGACCATATTAGACTTGATACTTGGAAGGTAAATATGAGTAAGCACCTAAAATCACTAGGTCATCTAGTTTATCAAGCCTCTACTCAAGAATCATTCCCTAATAGTAGCAAGCATAAAAAGGCTAATGCATTAGCACTTAGATCATCTCTTAGTGAGCATCTTTTACCCGTGTTTGATCGTTATGACTCGGCTTTTGCAGTTTGGAGCTTATTAACGTCTCCTGAGCTTCCAAGGATTATCAACAAGATGAGGAGATCTATGAGAGAAAAGTCCGAAGAGCGTTGCTTCATGGTCCAAGGGAATAACTCCCTTGAGGTACAATCAGACACTCAATTAGATGATAGCTCTAGTTCTTATTGCTATGGATGTTTGGAAGTTCAATCTTTAAATTTGGAACTTGCTCAAAAGCTTGAAAATTTCTTGGAAAAACACAATCTTTTGAAAGAGGACAACTTTGTTTTGAAAAATGAATTAAAGGATTTGTGTTCTAATTTTGAATTGATTTTGCAAGAAAAGGAAGAGATTGCAAGTGAACGTGACTCACTTAAATCTCAACTTGAACTTGCTTTAAATGAGATTGAAGATTTGAAAAGCAAAAATGATTGTGATGATGTTGTGAAGCACAATGAGATTTTATCTTCAAAATTGGATTTTACTTTTAAAGATAACCTTATTTTGAAAAATAAAATTGATTCAATTACAAAAGAGTTGGATTTGGTTTTAAAGAAAAATGAATCTTTGAAAATTGATATTGATTCTCATGTGTGCCATGCTAGTATAGCTTCTTCTTCTTGCACACCTATTGCATGCTCCACTTTGTCTTCCACTATTGAAAATGATATAAATATTTTGAAGAAAAGTGTTGAATGTTTGGGCTCCACTTTGAGCCAATGCACTTTGAATCATTCACGTTTGGAAACCTTGGTTCACAAGAAACAAGGTCCATCTTTGCATGCACGCCCTACACGGCATACACATGCTTTCCACGGACACAACCATGACATGTATGCTCATGTGTACATTTGTACACATTGTGGCCGAAAAGGCCATCTTGCTAGATTTTGTTATGATCGCATATATAATGAAAATTTAGCAAATGATTTTGTTTGGGTTAGAAAGGATACTAACCCCCGTGGACCCAAAAGGAAATGGGTACCAAAGACCACCTTTATACTTTTTGATGTAGGTGGGAGCTCTCGCATCACGTGAGAGTATTGGTGCCTTGAGGTGGATGCGTTCTAAGCTTAAAAGAGAACCATTTGGATGCTTCACTCTCAAGGGGATTTGGTGGGAGGACCACCGTGGTTTGGAGAACTAGAGATGTACCTTCATCGGTTTTGGTATCATTCTCTAACTCCCATTTTTATTTGCATGCTTTTTCATGTTCATCAATTTATAGCATGTCTTATTTTATTGTTTATTATGCTTATGTCATGTTGATTAGATTAGTGTTATACATGTTTAGTTACTTGAGACACCCATGTTTTATATGGATCTTATCTTTGTGTTCTCACCTTGTTTAGTACTATCATGTATGCCCTAGATCTAATGTACATGCATATACATAATGATCATATGGATGTTTATGATGTTTTGTTTTGATGACTCATGTTTTATAGTTTCATGATTAGTATGATATTTGCCATGTTTATTAGACTTATGCTTTACATGATTAGTTGTTTAGACACCCATGTTTAGTATGGACCCATATTTTGTGTTCTCTTTATGTTTTAGCTATCATGTTAATTATAGATCTAATGCACATGTCTCTGTCATGCTAATCATATGGTTGACTATGACTTTTTGTTTTAATAATTCATGTTTTTGTTTATAATGATCATGTTGATTGTTGACCCGTTTTATACTTCATGTTTTGACTACTTGCTTGAATGATAGTTTTCATTAAGACTAGGATTTATACTTGTACAACTAGTGAGCTACAAATAAACCTTTATATATGTTTGTGCTTGAACGCTCATTTGTATTCACTTGATGTACTGGTATAGTCTAGTTTTGATGATTCTTGCATTTGACTTGTATTCATCATTTTACATATTTTGTTTTAACTTTATGTATATGTCCATCTTGTCCAAACTATCATACATATACATCCTTGAGCCACGTGCCTTCATGCATATACTTTTGTGGACTCATTGTGTTTAGGATATGTATGTATACTTTAGTTTGTACATGACATACATATGCCTTGAAGTTTAAATTATTTGGATGAATTTCATGTTATTCAATATTGAGCTTGATTGTCCATTTCATGTTGATGTGTTTCTCACAACACTTGTACACTCACCTTATTTAAAGTTTTCTCATGACTTAGTTTTCATGAGTACAAGTTATGCTATATGGATTTTGAGTGTTTTAGTGCCATGTGGTTTACATGTGTCTTCATGAAAAATATTTTTGTTATTCCTTGTTTGAAGGATCTCGTACTAGTTGATTCATATAACTAGTTGTGATATTCTTCCTTGGTAGTAGTTTTCAAACGTACTCTATTTGCAAATCTATTTTTGAAAACCCCTACCATCCAAGGGTGGTTGGATGGGAGATCATGCTCATGTATGCTTTATTGTGAAAATCATTTTAGACTTGATCATGTATGGGAGGATAGGATTATGAGATATACACTTGATCTTATTATTGTTTCAATTGGTATCATTGAATTCTTTCAATTGGTATCAATCCTGACATTTCTTATATACTCATATATTTGTATATATGTATGCTTTCATTCAAAGTATATCAATTTCAATTGGTATCTACTTTTCATACATATATATGTTTTATTTGTGCTTATTATATCCCTATATCTTTAAGCACAAGATTTGTTTATGATAAGCTTGAGCTTCAACTTTGTTTCAATTGATTTAGTTTTCAATTGGTATCTTAATTCGAGCCTTATCATAGTTTTTATTGGTATTTCGTAAAGGGGGAGAAAATCTTGTATTTCTTCTTTCAATTGGTATTTAGTATTCCACTCCCTTACTTTATGATAGAGAATAATAATTTCAATTGGCAATAATTTCAATTGATATCAAAATCAAATTTGTTTATATACCTAAAAATACAATAATTTCAATTGGTATTAAGATCTATGTTTAATTTCAATTGGTATCAACATTTATGTTTAGAAATTCAAAATTTGTTATGTTTAATTTCAATTGATATCAAGATTGTTTATTTACAATTGGTATGTTGTTTGCTTACTTATCAATTGGTATCAAGATTTTTGTTTTTCAATTGGTATAGTTTCATTTTTAATTGGTATCAAAATGCACTTCATTGACACATTTTAATTGGTATCATATTTGAGTTTAGACAAAAAGGGGGAGAGCATCCCTTGATTGATTTCTTGTTTTGAATATAAAAAGAATATGTTTCTATTTAGTTTTGTAAATAAGGGGGAGAAGAATTTCTTTTAATCGGTATATGTTTTTATTAGTTTTGTTTTTAACCCCTTTGTTGATGATTGACAAAAAGGGGGAGAAGAATTTGAGTTTATATGCATGTTTGTATGCATGTTTTATGTGTTTTTATTAAGTTCAATTAGTATCCAAAGCATTATTTAAAGAACATGTTTAGTTTTAGTATCAAGAGCTTGTAAAAGAGATCATTAAATCATTAGTTTTGTTTTGCATATATTGAGTTTAATTGGTATCTAAAGCATGTTTATTTGTTTAGTTTAATTGGTATCAAGAGCATGTTTATTTGTTTTTGCTAATTGGTATCTAGAACATGTTTATTTGTTTTGAAAATTTCATTGGTATCTTCCATTGGTTTCTAGAGCCATTTATTGTATTATGCATATCTATGCATGTTTCATGTTTTATAATTTCATTGGTATCTAGAGCCATTTATTAGTTGTTTATCCTATGCATGAGTTAAGGGGGAGCTTCTTTGAAGCTTAACTTTAATCCATGCATATATAACTCCATGAGTTTTGTCATCATCAAAAAGGGGGAGATTGTTGGCCCAAAGGCCTTCCGCTCTAGTTTTGATGATAATTAACTCATGTAGTTATGTGTACTAATTATCTTGTGATGTTTAAGTTTCAGATCATTAATCAAGATATTAGTTGGTGAAAGCTTCCACACAGCTTTCACATGTTGATTCAAGAGCCCGAGCGTCAAAGATCATATATAGCACTTGCTCGGTGGATCAAAGAGTTTTGGATCGAGTCGGCTTGGAGATTGCGCTCTACAAGAAGACATCGGTACCATAGTTTAGTTTTGTGTTTAGATCCAAATTGTAAAGATTAGAATAGTATGATATGCTCAAGTTCACAACACACACGTTTCATGTTTTGGTTTTCGATTTTTGGTTTAACCAATCTTGGTTTGCATGAATAGATTTTATATCAAAACAAGTTTACATGGTTTAATGTATATTAGATTTGTTCTATATACATGAATGCTTCAACTCTTAGACAAACTTACTTTGATATACCTATTTTATGTGTTTTAGGTTTTGTGTTTTAACAAAACTTATTTTTGGAATTAAAGACAAAAACTATGATATGTACATGTTTCAGGTATATTGAATTTCTATCCATATGCATCATGCTTCAAAATGTTTAAATATCATGTTTTTGTATTTAGATGAGTTTTGGACAAAATGTATTTTCTATTCAAAATCCAAGTTTTAGAAAATACAGTTTTTGGTTTTTGGTAAAAATGATAAGACAAAAAAATAGTTCATATTGATTGATATTTGAGCTAAACTTTTTACCACATGTTTATATATCAATGCAAAATGATAAAACTATTTTTGGTGATTTTTAGGAGTGTTAAAAGATTTTTCATGATATTTTTAAACTGTTTTTCTAACCTAGTTTTCTGTTCCAGGCTTCAACCAGTCGACTAGTCTTCTGACAAGTCGACTTGGGATGTAGTCGGTCGACCGGGTCAGTCGACCGACGTGCACAGATCTGTGCACGTTTGGACGGTCGACCGTCAAGGTCGACCGGGTCTGAGAGCAGAGCTCTCTGTTTGTTTGGGTCGACCGGGGCGGTCGACCGGTAGCTGCCAACGGGCAGAATTTGACCGTTGGACGGTCGACCGGACCGGTCGACCGGCAGTGTATTTCTGCTGCCAACGGTTATATTTTTCTGGGGTCTATAAATACCCCATTGGAAAGAGTTTTTCTCTAAGATTTTTTGTGCGAATTTTTCCCTACTCTCTGGTGTTTTCACAGCAATCAAAAGAAGTTTTTGAACTTGAATTGAACAATCTATTTGGTGTTTTTGCTAGGGTTTGGAAAACCAAAGAAAAGGGTTTTTGGGAAAAGAGTTTTGATTCAACATCTAAATCTTGGTTTCAGTTTTTCCCAAGGATTTTCTTTGTGATTTTGATTTCCATTCCATTGGTTTTCTCCATACTTGAGCAACATCTACTATCTCATTCTATAGGATATTTGTGTGGGAGAAGAAATTGTTTGTGGTTGTTGTTTAGACCACCAAGTTCTAAAACCCAATCTTTGTTTGGCTTTGTGCCTTGGGTTGTATCCCTCAAGTTGTGAGGTGATCCTTATTTGCTTTGTGCTAATCCCTCAAGTTGTGAGGTGATTGTTTTGTTGGATTGGAGCTTGCCTCAAGGAGGAGGTTGTGGTTGTAAAGAGAGGAGTTGGGTACTCCTTGTGAGAGTTCTTTGTGGACTAGCTAGTGGATTAGAAATCCTTCGTGTGTCGAAGGCGGGGATGTAGAGCTGGGTGCTCGAACCTCGTAACATATCTTGTTGTTTGCGCTTGATCCATTGACTCTCTCTCTATCTCTCTCTTTACTTTGTGCCTTGCAACTATTCATATTGTGCATTCATAATTGCTTGGCTTGGTTGTGTGTGCATCATTTGTTGATTGCACTTGAGTGTATTGCATTAAGTTTTTAAATTCCGCATTGAGTTCAAAGATTAGCTATATCACCTATTCACCCCCCCTCTAGGTGATTTTCACTTATTCTGTAATTATCTTTTTTTCAACTTTTATCAATAAGCTTTTGAAATTTTCCTCATATTTGCTCGTAGATTCGAGTTATTCTCTTGGCTCATAGATTCGGGTCATTCTTGCTCATGAATTCGAGTAGTTACCCCTACCTGGAGATATCTTCAGGGTTCATTAGTGCTAGAATGAGATCTAACCCGCGTTGTTCGTCTTTTTCGCTTCTCCATCTGCATTAGCAGCAGATTACCCCTTCAGAGCGCTAATCCTAACAACTGGGATATGATCTCAGCGATTACAATGATAAGCAGACTCTAACCAAATAGTTGAAGATTCACATCTATCCACACCCACTCCTCGCTAATATCAGGTACAAATACTCCTCCTTCTCTAAAGAGAAGAAAGTCATTTCCCTAATCCTCAGAGCACATACCACACTATGCTAACAGAGTTTCTCTGTCAGTTTACCACCACTACACCAACAGTTTCTCTCTATCGGTCCTCTTCCCTTTACCGACTATTGATTCTCACGCCTAAGGGTCTTAGGCTAGCACCGCACTGGTGTTCCTAACCTGAAAAATATCTTTTTCTCTGTGTGCTCTGACATGTTCGATCAGGAGTGTCCAGTTGCTTGTGGCAGAGTTTTATCCACCACACAAACTTTTTATTCTAAGAAAATTTCAGTTGTCTTCCTCAGTATTTTGAGTTTTTGTTGTTCTTTGTTACAAAAACTTCCATATACCACTCCAACTATTTCAAATTTACCTTGAATACCTAAAAGTCTAATTATTTGTTTTACTCGTAATAAATTAAATTATCTTGCAAACGAGAGAATTATAAAATGCCCCAATGTTTTTTTTTACTCGTATATGTACGTTAACCAAGAGAGAGAAAGTCAAGAGTGATCTTATGGCCCACTAGTATTTTCTTGAAGTCATGTTACTTTAAAGTCTTTCTTCTTTCTTTTGTTTTCATCTTCTTGTTTTCTTTTCTATAATAGGCTATGTCTAGAGTAAATGTAATTTGTACCTAAGCTTCTTCACTAATCTAAAAATTAAAACTAACTAAAAGATGTTTATAAAACTCATAAGAAGAATCTTGAGATAAATAACGCGTGAAAGATGAAAAGTTATATACACGACAAGACAAGGGATAATGGAACATTAGTGCTTGTGCTTAGCAACTACCATCCATCATTAACGATAACAATTCCTTTATAAATTGTGAAAGCATCAATATGAATATGGGAGGATCAAATCTAAACCATTGTAGTAATTCACAAGTCAAATTAATTTGCTGACTAACAATATCACGGTCTTTATCATCAAAGTGCTATAAATATTATATATTAAAACAATAGGCTAATTATCAACGGAGGTGTCACGCTCGTCATCAGTAAGCAGAAGATATTGCAAATGCAGCCGGTGCAACTGGCATCAAACGCGAGGCTCAGACTCATGCTTTTGAAATAGAACGCGAGACTAAGACCCGCGTTTCTCTTGCTGGGCATGAGACCCGCGTCTCAACGCCCAGATATAAGGTCTGCGTCTTACTGCAAGAACGCGAGACCCGCGTCCACCTTTTGGCCAAGCTAAAATGCAAGGTCCGTGTTTCTCTGTGAGAACACGAGACCCGCGTTTCTCTGTCAGGCCAAAGCATGAACCAGAACACGACTTTCGCGTTTCAACTCTCAAACGTGAGACTCGCGTTCAAAAGCAAGGCCTGCTCAAATGCGACCTATGTGTTTCAACACAAAAATGCGAGGTCCGCGTCTAGCCTCATCAGGCTGAAAACAGAGCTGAACCAATAAGCCCTCACCCCTATGGGTTCGAGGTTAGTTCTTCAGACCCTCGCAAAGGATCTGAGAGACTACTTGACAAAGAAGCAGAGTGTCCATCAAATCACTCCCCCAATGCTGCTGTGAGTGACTCATCACAACAGTATTCTCTAAGTGCTATTGTAGCTCTCATACGAGAAAACAGTTGATCTTCAATCGGTTGTCAGTAGCCCCACCCTCTAAATCAGCCAAGAGGTGTCATTCCCATAAGAAGAGATCATTTTTCAATGTGGAGTACCCTGAGGTGACTTTCAACATGGTGGGTCCAAGTATTACAGCAAGTAAGTCAAAGGAAAAGCAGCTGGCCATCAGTTATTAGAGTCTGATTTTGAACCTTCTTCAGGCTTGAAAGAAATACTAATAGAACCTGAAAAAATTTACCAACATACTCGCATCCAGACTGAAACAATTATCCCGGTAGACTACAATGCTCTGGCCAAGAGAATTAAACTAAATGGTGAGCACTCTGCTATCGCAGAGTCTCAGTCGTCCAATCCTTACATGGAGAATGAGGCCTTTGTACACATGGTCAACACTCCAGAAGAATTGGTTCAAGTACAGAAAGAGCAGTTCGATATGCTCCAAGCCCAGCAAGGGTCTGTCAATGACCTTAAGAATATGCTTGTCTCTTGCTTGACAGGAAGAAGAAGAAATCCCAAAAAAATCGAGGTCTCGCGCTTCCTCCAGCAAGGGCAAAGGCAGAGAGAACGAGGGTGAAAACTCTAGCTCTGAAAACACTAAGAGTAAGAACTTCAAATTAACCTCGAGTCTTCATCTAAAGAGGAAAGGAATTCAGAAAGCGAGGATAATCCAAGCAAATAAGTGAGCTTGAAAAACATCTAGAAGCTCTCGCAAACTGAAGTAATTTGAAAGAAGCAGGCGTGATCAGGCCATATCCGGTGGAATGGGATGCCGCTTCATACCTTCCCAAGTTCAAGGTACCGATCCTGCACAACTTTAATGGTAAAGGGTCACCGAATCAACGTATATACTACTTCAAATCCCAAATCGAGAATGTAGTATTGAACGATGCCATCATGGCTCGTTTGTTCATTGGCACCCTCAAGGGGGTAGCCTTTGAATGGTTCATGAAGCTTCCCATTGGCTCTATGAAGATGTGAGCTGACCTCGAGAAGCTATTTCGGGCTCTATTCTTCGAAGACGATACAGAGATGTCGATGCCAACTCTCCTTGCAACAAAGTAGAATAAAAGAGAGTCCATCAAGTTGTTTATAGAAAAGTTCCAGAGTATGATGCTCTGATGTCTGAGTAGCATGATGCAGTCTACCCTAGTAAAGACTTGTCGTCACAATCTGCAATTCACACTTCTAGCTCAGATAGGAGTGGCCGAGTGTCGCACTTGAAAACATTTAGTACTACAAGGCAAACAAGCGGAGGAGATTGTCGCTACGGTTAAGGCCGAAGAAAAGAGAGTAAGGCAAGACTAGAGAAATGAATGCAACACGCTCCAGAATCATCTTCTCAATTGAGAAGAAGAGACACTCTCACAATGAAGGTTAAATCTTCTTCCAAGCCTAAGCCGGCTAGAGGGAGCAATTCTTCAGAACAGGTGCGAGCCAACAACTAATATTCCTTCAAGGATGAGCGCATCGTCTCCCAGTATAAGTTGCTTCACAAAAGCAATAAGCTTAAGATACCAAAGGCTAGGCAGCATGAAGAGATGACTAAGACAGATGACCCAAACTACTGCTTGTACTACAGGATGCTCGGACACCCCATAAAGAGTTGCTTCAAAGATGTCCTCCAAGCTCTAATTGATGCGAATGTACTCAAACTCCGCCCAAAGCAGAAAAAGGTGACTGCCAATATGACATCCTCGGTGCCTCTTCAATTTGACAGAGGTTTCCATTAGCACTAAACAGAGTGGCTTCCATCCTGAAAGGGGAATTAAGGGTAATCAATACTGATCACCACAATGAGAAAGAGAAGGGTATGGTCTCCATCACAACTCCTTAAGGAGAGAGAACACGTGGGTTCACCCTGATCTCGTCAAAAGCCAGCAGTGGACTACTGTTACCAACAGAAAGGCCAAAGGCAAAGGAAAAACACTCTTTTGCAATGTGGTGTGTTCTTTCTCAATTTAAGCTGAGACAGACTTTGCCTCTCTTACTGATTCAGAGGAGGAAGAAATTATATTTGCTACAGAACAGAGTGCCCCTCATGTGGCTAGAATCTGGTCTGGCCAGTAGTACTTGAAAAAGTAAGATGAGGCAGTGCTAAGCTCCTCTAAGCCAACCAAAGGACCAACCAAGCAATCGTAAGCAGAAAGAGCTTCGGTACGCTAATGCTCTCCAAAAAGACAAAGTGAAAGGGTCATCAACGCCTTTTTTCTTTGATATTTTAACTCAATTTGGCCAACATCCCTACCAGAATCGCTCTTTATGAGCTCTTGAGACTCTCCAAGTCAACGAGAGAAGCTCTCAGAGAAGCCCTAGCCTATTTAGAGTCTTTCATCGTCTAGGTTCTGGCTAAACACAAAGAGGAGGATGATTCGAGTCTGAGACATTGACTCATGATATTGTGTAGGATGATTTCGAATCCCCACAATTCTCTTGGTTACAGACTAAATGCATGCTGAATAATGGAGAAAATGAGATACAACCTGACAAAAAGGTTTGGTTGAACTTTGCAAAGAAAGACGAACATTGTTTGATCTTTTGTCCCTAAAGAGAAAGTCTCTGATTGCTATCAAAAACTCAAAGAGAATTAGGCAATGTATCAATGCCAATTCCATCAACTTCAAGTCTGAAGAATCTGAGAGTACACCTAGAGGGGGGTGAATAGGTGTAAGGCTAATCTATGACAAATAATGTGAAATTTAAAAACTAATTGCAACACATTTAGTGTAACAAAGAGTGTAGCAGAATTCCCGGTGAAGGGCTCTGCACTAACTCCTCTTGATTCCTCTGAATAAGAGTTGAGGTGCTATGTGAAGCTCTCTTGTTAACACAAGTATAGCACACAAACAATAATACTAAGCATATAAGTATGAATGAGCAATATGAATGATGCAAGGCACAATGTAAGAGAGAGAGAGTTAGAGAAAGTGGATCAAATACAAACACCGAGAAATGTTTCGAGGTTCGAGCACACAGCTCTACATCCCTGCCTTCACACAGAAGGATTTTCACTAACTCGTCCACACAGGACTTCCCACACAGGGAACCTCCACTGAGGATTTGGGTAAATACAATTTGGGAGTACACAACTCCTCTCTCAACCAATACAACCTCTACACTTAGAGTCAAGGTACAAAACAAATCACCTCTACACTTAGAGGGATAGGCACTTAGCCAAACAATGATCAACTTCTCACTAGAGGGATAGGGCTCCAAGCCACTCAAACACAATCACCTCACACTTGAGGGATTCCAACACAATCTCCACCTCTCACTAGAGGGTTATAAATACCACTTTCACAATCACCTCTCACTAGAGGGATATCAACACAATCACCTCTCACTAGAGGGATATCACAATGAATGGAAGGTTTATCACTTGGTGATCACAAAGACCACAAACCAAATTTTCCCACAAAAATAAGATCCTATAGATAGGATAGATAGATAAGATCAAGTGTGAGAAATCAAGGTGTTTGGAAATCAAATCACAAAGAAAAATACTTGGGAAAACAACTAGAATAGATTTAGAATGAAGAACAAAACAAATATCCCAAATCTCTATTTTTCTTTGATTTTTTCCAACCCTTGAAAACAAATAAAAGATAAATATTTTGGCTTAAAAACTCTTTTGAAAACTTGTATTAAACACTAGAAAGAATGAGAATTTTTGCTCTTAAAAATCTTGTTAAAAAACAACACAAATGGGAGTATATATAGCCCCATTTCAAATCTGCCCGTTGGCAGCTGGAAAGGGCAGAATTGCCCTTCCGGTCGACCGGGCGGTCGACCAGCCAATGGTCATATTTTTGACCGTTGAGCCCACCAGTCGATCGGCTCGATCAACCGAGACTGGATACAGAGAGCAGATCTCCCTGCCGGTCGACCATCCTGGTCGACCGGGGCCATTTCTAGATAGCAGAGCTCTCTGAACGGTCAACCGATCCGGTCGACCGGCTCACCAGCTCAAGCTGGCGTGCACGCTTGTGTACGTCGGTCGACCACACCGGTCAATCGACTTCTGCTACGGTCGACCGGTCCGGTCGACCGGCAGACAGCCAGTCCAGCTAACTTGGGATATGAAAATTTGACTTTTTAACTTCAAATAAATCCCATAAAATCACATAAATACCACAAAAATCAATTCATATTAGATCTTTGAAATACAAATATGTGTGATAAAAATTCAACACATATTTCAAACTATTTGAACCATTTTTGTGAGATGGAAAATTTGCCTTAAACATAATCCGTATTTTCCGAAACTTAGATTTTTGAAATGGAAAATTGTTTTCTCCAAAACTCATATAAATATAAAAATATGATATTTAAACAACTTTGAAGCATGTTGTATATGGATAGAATCCAATATACATGCAATATAGTATATCTATGTTTTTGATATTAAATCCAAAAATAAGTTTTGTTTAAATACAAAACTCCAAACTCATGAAGTAGATTATCAAAATAAGTTTTTCTAAGTAGATGAAGCATAGATGTATATAGATCAAATCTAATATACATTAAACCTTGTAAACTTGTTTTGATTCTATCTATTCATGAAAACCAAGATCGGTTAAATCGAAAACCAAAACCAAAACATGAAACTTGTATGTGTATTGTGAACTTGAGCATATAAACACTACTACCTTTACACAAGATCTAAACAATCTTAAATTAAAATAAACCGATGTCTTCTTATAGAACGCCGTCCCCAAGTCGACTCGATCCGAATGTGATCCACCGAGCTTGACTCCAACAGAGTGCTAGATGTGAACTTGACGCTCGAGCTCTTGAATCACCATGTGAAAGCTCCAAAACACCTTCGTTGAAGCTAATCACCTACTAATATCTTGATCAAATATCTGAAATAGAATATCACAAGATTATTAGTAAATTATAACTACATGAGTTAATCATCATCAAAACTAGAGTGAAGGGCCTTTGGACTAACAATCTCCCCCTTTTTGATGATGGCAAAACTCATGGAGTTATATATGCATGGATTAAAGTTAAGCTTCAAAGAAGCTCCCCCTTAACTCATGCATAGCAATAAACAATAAAGATATGTCATGAATGCTCAATATAGATATGCATAAACATGCATAAAATAAGAAAATGAAACAAGTATGATCTTTTAAAATAAATACGTTCTAAAAAACAATGCTCTTAATACCAATAATGACTCTATTTTAAATAATCATGTTCTTAAAAATAATGTTACTCTTGATACCAATAAAAATTCTTGATACCAACAAAACAATAAAAGATGCTCTTGATACCAATACCAACAAAAGATCCTTTTGATACCAATGGTAAAGGATAACAAATTTAAACACATATGCATATAAAAACTCATATAAAAACAAACAAATATAAACATGCATATATCAAACTCCAAAATATCTCTCCCCCTTTTGTCAATTCATCAACAAAGGGGTGCAAACAATAAAGGGCATTAATAATATTTTTCTCCCTTTTTGTATAAATCAAACAATAATTGTATATATGCTATATACATTCATGAAGAGGAGAGACGTGAAGTTAACTCTCCCTACATACATGCATTTATATGAAAAGAGATGACTAAACCCTAACCACATAAAGCATAATATGCAATGTATAAAAGGAGATGTGAAGCACCTACTACACACGTGTACTACATACCAAAGAAAGGTCAATAACTTTAATATGACATACATTCAACATGAATATATAAAGAGAGAAGATGTGAAGCTTCTCTTGCATATTAGCAATAAATATCAAAATGATACCAATTGAAAGATATATCAATTTAGTACTAAGGTATACATCGAAACATCATGATACCAATTTATGATACCAATTGAAACTAAATAAAACATTTGAAGAAACCAACAAAAATTTTGATATCAATTGAAAGATATAAACATATAGGTAATCTTGATACCAATTGTAAAAATTAGTACCAATTGAAAATATTTTACACTTTTGATACCAATTTGAAAAATATAAACCAATCATTTTGTTTAAACACTAAAAATACCTTGCAATAGAGATACCAAAAAGTGAATAATATCAATTTAATATTCTTGATACCAATATTAAAAATGAAACATATACTAATTGAAAATAATTTTCATTAGGAGCATAGGAAACCAAATGAAAACTAAGACATCATTTTTCAACATAAAAAGTGGGAGTAAGATATCAATGGTAAACAAAACCGATTGAAAGGTAAAACATGAATTTTCTCCCCCTTTATGAAATACTAATAAAAACGATGCATAAGCTTGTATAAGATACCAATTTAAAAATAATTGACGTTAAGGACTAAATCAAGCTTAGCATGTCAAAATTTGTGCTCAAAGATATAAAGATATAGCATGTACAATCAAAACATGTATATATGTATGAAAAGTTAAATACCAATCAAAATTGATACTATTTGAAGTTGAAGTATACATATATAAAAACAAATATGAGTATACAAAATAGATATCAATTGTGATACCAATTGAAAACACAATAAGGATCAAGTGTATAACTCATACTCCCTACCACCCATTTCATGCACATGTTTAAATAGATTTTCAATAATGCATATAAGGCATGGTCGCCCAACCAACCGCCTTTGGATGGGTAGGGATTTTCAAAAATAAGTTTGAAAATAGTTTTAGCATAATTGAAAACTCTACCAAAATGAAGAATACGCAACTAGTTATATGATAAAATTGCAAACTAGTATGAAATCTTTCAAGTAAGGAATAAAACAAGAATATATTCTATGAAAACATGAAAATCACATAATCATCAAACACTCAAAGGTCTATAAGCACATATAGTCTCATGAAATAAATCATGAGTAAACAAAAATGATGTGAGTGTATAAGTATAATGTGAAAGACAAAGTCATGGAAATAGGCAATTAAGGCTCAATATGAAATTCCTTTGCAAACATGAAAATTATGAAAATCATCAAAATTAAATTTTCATCAAAATAATTCAAACTTCGAGGCATATGTATGTTTTGTCATAACTAAAAGTATACATACATATCCAAACACAATTAAGTCTATAAAGAGATTTTGCATGAAAAGCAAATGACTCAAGGGTATACATGTATATCAAAAGTTTTGACAAAATAGACATATACATGAAGTTTAAACACAAACATGAAAACATGCACAAAAATAAAAAATATAAATCAAAATGCATGATTCATCAGACCTAGGCTATACTAGTACATCTAATGAGTACAAATGAGCAATCAAGAATAAACATTTAATAATCTATTTGTGGCTCACTAGTTGTACAAGTATATACTCAAGTTTTAATGAAAACTAACATCTAAACATGTAATCATGAAGTATAGAAATAAAATATAAACTAATATGATCATTAGATATATGCACATGTCTTAGATCTATGATATACATGATAGCTAAACAAATGTGAGAACACAAAAGTATAGGTCCATATAAACATGGGTGTATCTCAAATACTATACATGTATGCACTAATCTCATTATCATGGCATTTAACATAATAATCAAGAAACATCAAAACATGCTATAAATCAATGACATGAAAAGCATGTAAACATAAACGGGAGTTAGAGATCGTTACCAAAACCATGAGGGTATATCTCTATGTCTTTAAACCATGGTGGTCTTCCCACCAGACTTCCCTTGAAAGTGATGCATCCAAAATAGTCAACATTAAGCTTGGAACGCATCGACCTCAAGGCACCATCACTCTCACGTCATGTGAGAGCCCACACCTACATCAAATAAAATAGGGGTGGATTTTGATACCCATACTCTTTTGGGTCAATGAGGGTTAGCACCTTTCCTAACCCAAATAAATCTATTTGCTAAATTTGCATCATGTATTCTATCATAACAAAACTTAGCAAGGTGGCCCTTACGTTCACAATGTGTACAAGTGTACATATGAGCATACATAGTGTTATGAGTGTAAACGTGAGGAGCATGTGCATGCCGTGGTTTGTGTGCATGCATAGGAGGAACATGTTTCTTTCAAAACATAGATTCCAAACGTGTGTGGTTCATGGCACCTCAGCTCAAAGTGGAGCCCAAACAATCAACACTCTTCTTTAGCATACAAATATCATTTTCAATCATGGAAGAAGAGGTGCATGCAATAGGTATGCTAGATGATGAAGCTACACTAGCATGACAAACATGTGAATCAATATCATTTTATAAAGTAGTATTTTTCTTTGAAAACAATTCTAGCTCTTTTGAAATAGAAGAAATTTTTTTTCAAAGATTCATTTTCTTTTATAACAAAATCAAGTTTTGAAGTTAAATCCTCATTTTAAATGACATTGCAATCATTTTTATTTTTTAAAATCTTGTTTTCATTTAGGGCAAAATCAAGTTGGGATTTCAATGAGTCCCTTTCATTAGAAATCTCTACCTTTTCTTGCAAAGCCAAATCAAGTTTTGAACACAAATCCTTATTTTCTTTGTTAAGTCCAAAATTTTTCTTTTTCAAAACTTTATATTTTTCTAGCAATTTTTCACAAACAATAGAAAGTTCTTCATTCAAAGCTCGGCGTCAACATAATCATCGCCAGAAGAACTAGCACAATCATCTAGTTGAGATTCCGAATATACCTCAAGGGAGTCATTCCCTTGGACCATGTAGCAATGTTGTTCGGATTCTTCTCCACTAGTTTTCTTCTCCATAATGTTTGGCGTTTGAAGCTCGGAGGAGGTCAAAGTGTTCCACACTGCAAAAGCGGAATCACAATGAGAAACCATACACAGATATTCTTTGTTAAGCGTGCTTCTAAGTGCCATTAGGGCTTGTGCATTGGCCGCTATATGCTTGCTATTACCAAGATAGGATTTCTTGGTAGCGGCAAGGAAAACATGCAAACCTATGGCCTTGAGATACATAATCATAATCTTCCATATGTTGATTTTAGAAACATCAAACATAGGAGGGGTCATGAAATTCATGAGTGTGTGTAAACAATATAAGTGTGCAAATGCAAATACTAGATTAGCAAACCAAGATCACACTCCTAGGTGGTTAAACATAATATCAGGAGCGTGGGCTCTGATAGCAATTGAAAGTACGCCTAGAGGGGGGGTGAATAGGTGTAAAGCTAATCTATGACAAATAATGCGGAATTTAAAAACTAATTGCAACACACTTAGTGTAACCAAAGAGTGTAGCCGAATTCCCGATGAAGGGCTCTGGACTAACTCCTCTTGATTCCTCTGAATAAGAGTTGAGGCACTATGTGAAGCTCTCTTGGTTAACACAAGTATGGCACACAACAACAATACCAAGCATATAAGTATGAATAAGCAATATGAATGATGCAAGGCAAAATGTAAGAGAGAGTTAGAGAAAGTGGATCAAACGTAAGCACCAAGATATGTTTCGAGGTTCGAGCACACAGCTCTACCTCCCCGCCTTCACACAGAAGGATTTCCACTAACTCGTCCACACAGGACTTCCCACACAGGGAACATCCACTGAGGATTTGGGTAAATACAATTTGGGAGTACACAACTCCTCTCTCAACCAATACAACCTCTATACTTAGAGGCAAGGTACAAAACAAATCACTTCTGCACTTAGAGGGATAGGCACTTAGCCAAACAATGATCAACCTCTCATTAGAAGGATAGGGCTCCAAGCCACTCATACACAATCACCTCACACTTGAGGGATTCCAACACAATCTCCACCTCTCACTAGAGGAATACAAATACCACTTCCACAATCACCTCTCACTAGAGGGATATCACAATGAATGAAAGGTTTACCACTTGGTGATCACAAAGACCACAAACCAAATTTTCTCACAAAAATAAGATCCTATAGATAAGATAGATAGATATGCTCAAGTGTGAGAAATCAAGGTGTTTGGAAATCAAATCACAAAGAAAAATACTTGAAAAAACAACTAGAATAGATGTAGAATGAAAAATAAAACAAATATCCCAAATCTCTATTTTTCTTTGCTTTTTCCAACCCTTGAAAACAAATAAAAGATAAATCTTTTTGGCTTAAAAACTCTTTTGAAAACTTGTATTAAACACTAGAAAGAATGAGAATTTTTGCTCTTAAAATCTTATTAAAAACCAACTCAAATGGGGGTATATATAGCCCCATTTCAAATCTGCCCGTTGGCAGCTGGAAAGGGCAGAATTGCCCTTCTGGTCGACCGGCCAACGGTCATATTTTTGACCGTTGAGCCCATTGGTCGACCGGCTCAGTCGATCGACACTAGATATAGAGAGCAGAGCTCTCTGCGGTTGACCGTCCCGGTTGACCGGGGCCATTTCCAGAGAGCAGAGCTCTCTGGACGATCGACCGACCCCGTCGACCGGCCCACCAGCTCAAGCTGGCGTGCACGCTTGTGCATGTCGGTCGACCGCACCGGACGATCGACTTCTGCTACGGTCGACCGGTCCGGTCGTCCAGCAGACAGCCAATCCAGTTAACTTGGGATATGAAAATTTGACTTTTTAACTTCAAATAAATCTCATAAAATCACATAAATACCATAAAAATCAATTCATATTAGATCTTTGAAATAAAAATATGTGTGATAAAAATTCAACACATATTTCAAACTATCTGAACCATTTTTGTGAGATGAAAAATTTGCCTTAAACCTAAATCCGTATTTTCCGAAACTTGGATTTTTGAAATGGAAAATCGTTTTCTCCAAAACTCATATAAATATAAAAATATGATATTTAAACAACTTTGAATCATGTTGTATATGGGTAGAATCCAATATACATGTAATATAGTATATCTATGTTTTTGACATTAAATCTAAAAATAAGTTTTGTTTAAATACAAAACTCCAAACTAATGAAGTAGATTATCAAAATAAGTTTTTTTAAGTAGATGAAGCATAGATGTATATATAGATCAAATCTAATATACATTAAACCATGTAAAACTTGTTTTGATTCTATCTATTCATGAAAACCAAGATCGGTTAAACCGAAAACTAAAACCAAAACATGAAACTTGTGTGTGTATTGTGAACTTGAGCATATCAACACTATCTACCTTTACACAAGATCTAAACAATCTTAAACTAAAACAAACCAATGTCTTTTTATAGAACGTCGTCTCCAAGTCGACTCGATCCGAACGTGATCCACCGAGCTTGACTCCAACCGAGTGCTAGATGTGAACTTGACGCTCGAGCTCTTGAATCACCATGTGAAAGCTCCAAAACACCTTTGTTGAAGCTAATCACCTACTAATATCTTAATCAAATATCTGAAACTAAATATCACAAGATTATTAGTAAACTATAACTACATGAGTTAATCATCATCAAAATTAGAGTGAAGGGCCTCTTGGCCAATAGAATCTTTATATCATGAACACTCATCAGGCACATTATCGTAGGAATCGGACGTCAGTGTCGGTGATATCTTCAGAGATCTGTCAGTAAATATGGTTTCAACAAGCCATCTGAAAGACAAAGATGAAGAAATCATCCAGTCAGATACCGATCCCTGGATCAAACACTTGGACACTCTTTGGACATATGCTTTGAGTAGTGTGAGTCGCCCACAGGGGATCAAGTGGTCCACATTAATCTGAGAAGTGAGGCTAACCCTAAGCCCATCTTCACAAGCAAAAGCCTATCTCCTTCTGAGAAAGAAGACCAAATACGTCATGCACAGGTGTATATAGACGTCTTCACTTGAAACTATGAGGACATGCCTGATCTCGACCCACATGTGGCCATGCATCGGCTCAAAATCAATCTGGACGCAAAACTAGTCAAGCAGCAACAATGGCGATTCCGTCCAAAGATTATGAAGGCAACTGAATTGGAAGACAAAACAGATTTTGGTTACATCAGGGAAGAACAACACCCTGACTGGGTAGCCAATATTGTTCCCATCCCCAAGAAGAGTGGGAAGATCCAGATCTGCATTGACTTCCGCAATCTGAATGCGGCTTGTCCCAAAGATGAACTTTCTCTCGATCATGGATGTCATGATTGACAATATGTGCAGTTTCGAGAGGATGTTCTTTATGGACGGCTTCTCAAGATATAATCAAATCAAAACATATCCAGAAGACGAGAAGCATACATCCTTTAGAACACCACTGGAGTGTACTGCTATACTGTGAGGCCTTTTGGCTTGAAGAATATAGGTGCAACATACAAACGGGTGATGAATACAATCTTCCACGAGCAAATACACAAGACCGTAGAATGTTACGTAGATGATATTGCAGTGAAGAGCCATGATAAAGGTGATCAACTAGATAATCTGAAGAGAGTATTTGACATAATGCGGGCATCAATTGAAGTTGAATCCAATAAAGTCCTTTCTGGGGGTGGCCAGTGGCAAATTCCTTGAATTTGTTGTTACAACCAAAGGAATCCACATTGACCCTGAGAAAGTTCGTGCTATTCAGGAGATGCAACCTCTGAGGACTCTCAAAGAACTTAGAGGATTGCAGGTACATTTGGCTTACATCCGAAGATTCATTTCAAATCTTTTAGAACATTGCCAACCCTTGACCAAGCTGACGAAGAAGGGAGTCTCATTTGTTTGGAACAATGCTTGCCAAGAAGCTTTTGAGGAAATCAAGTGATACCTCACGCATCCACTTGTCCTAGTAGCTCCAGTATCAAGGAAACTCTTCCTGATATATGTTAGAGATATGGATTATTCTTTAAGAGCTTTACTAGCCTAGAATAATGATTAAGGACATGAGCAAGTAATCTACTACCTAAGCAAGATCATAATCGGGGCTAAGCATCAATATAATTCGGTCAAAAAAGAGTGTCTAGCTTTGGTCTTCGCTATCTAAAAGATGCGACATTATCTTGTGGGCCGACTATTCATGTCATCTCGAAAGTCAATCCATTGAGATAACTTATGATGAAACCATCATCGCTAAACGGTCAACTGATGAAATGGGCTATATTGTCACAAAAAGCTACTCTTACCACAAAAAGCTACAAAAGGTTAAGCGATGGTACATTTTTTGGGTGAACATCCAAATTCAAGAATAATCAATCATTATGAAGATCTTCCAAATGAGGTTACTAAAGTCTGCATCACCCATACCTCTTTTGAAGAACAAGTCTCACAACTGTTCTTCAATGGCGCATCAAGAATTGGTCCCAGAGGAAACATTATAGCAGAAGTGGGGGTAGTGCTAATATTACCATAAAACTACATAATTCCTCTTGCACTCGTTAGCTGAGCCGTGTTCCAATAAAGTTGTGAAATACAATGCTCCATTAATTGAAATGCAACTTCCAGAAGAGATTAGCATTAAGCATATTGAAGCATACGGTGATTCAAAACTCATCATCAACCAGGTTCGCAGGGTGTATGAAGTCTCACATGAAGACTTGATGCCCTATCATAACGCAACCATCAACATGGTGAAAAACACCTAGAGGGGGGGTGAATAGGTGTAATTGTTAATCTAACAATCTTTTTAAAACTAAGATGGATGAATGATGCAACGATCTCTCAAAACAAGACTAAGAGCCGAATACCCCGTGAGAGATTCTGAACTCCTTCCTCCCAATCCCCTTGAATGGGTTAGAGGTGCGCAATGCAACCTTGTTGTATGAGAATTGATCGAACAAAGAATGAATAATATGCAATGATGAAATGCACACAAGATATATCACAGGTATCACAAACTAGAGGCAATAACACAAGGAAAGAAAAACTAGATCTCAAGCAAGTAATTGAAAGCAATAGAGAGCAAGAGAAATTTAAAGCAAAATGGACACAAGGCAATCGCAAACACAAGATATTTGTTTCGAGGTTCGAGCCACCGCTCTACTCCCGCCTTCACCTCCGTGAAGGGTTTCCACTATCCACCGAGGACGATTACAACGGTCTACAGAAGACCCGAGCACCGAGCTCCACCAAGTACAATAACCTCTACCGAAGAGGTGTCTCCACAAGAACAAGATGAACACAAGTAGCCAAAGTGATCACAACAAGATCACTAAACTTCTTACAAACTCTCACTCTTTTACAACTTCCTTATAGATTGAGTAGGGAATTTTTGGCTCTAAGAAGTATAGTGAGAAAATTCAGTTGTAGAGATGATTTTTGCTAACAACCACAACTGAAAACAAGCTCAAGAAAGAGTTGGAGATGAATAGCTTAAACGCTTTTCTTTTCTTTTTGAAAACTATGAAAACTTGAGGATTTTTCTTAGTATCTAGTAAGAAACTCTCCTCCTCTATTTATAGGGAGAGAAAAGGGTTAAAACTAATTATTTTAACCTTATTTGCTCTGGAAAAGATCTGTAAAATCCTGAAAAAGTCTGCCAAAAAAACAGTCTGGAAAACAGATTTCATAATTGCACAAAAGAGGAAAGAGTCGTTGGGCTTTTGCAGGCCTGGCAGTCGACCGGGCCGGTCGGCCGCCAGCTCTGCTGGCAAAGAGCCGTTGGGCTCGGGTCAACCGGTCGGGTCGACCGTCCTCTAAGAGAAAACACAGTTTTCTTCGGGCGGTCGACCCAGAAAACCCGAGAGCAACTGCTTTCAGTCGGTCGACCCGAGCGGTCGGTCGACAGACGTGCACAAAAGTGTACGTCCTGATACGGGCGCCGGTCGACCATGCCGGTCGGCCGGTCAAGCCTGAAACAGAAAAACAGCAGCAGGACTTGGAATTTTTTTGTCTTTAAAAAAATATTTTGAAGTAAAGAGTATCTAAGTATCATGATGAAAAGAGTATACATGATTTAAAATGATATATGTCTTTGTAAAACTTGGAGTCATGTATATTTGTCAAGTCATGAGAAAAACTTAGAAACAAAAACTTTAACTTGAAAACTTGTATTAAAATGTGTGTGTGTATCCTAGAGCCAATTTCCAAAACTCAAACTTTAACAACCTATTTCTTACATTGGTTCTAAGTACTACAAGTGCTTCAAGAGGGCTTTTCACCATATGATCTTCAAAACTTGATTCTTGAGCCCAATTTGAGTTGACTTGAGTTCAAAATACTCTCCTTTAGGGAAGAACCCTTCTAGTTGAGTTAGAACCCTGAAACACACTTAAATAACAAACATTATTAGTACAAATAACTAATATGTTTTGTAATCATCAAAACACACTAAACACGGGTGATTGTAACCTTGGGCCAACAATCTCCCCCTTTTTGATGATGACAAAACATATACGTTATTTAAACAAAAAAATGGAAGAAGAGCTTGGAAAGCTCCCCCTCAAACAATGCTATGTATAAAGAATGACAATGAGAAGTAAGAAACATAAAGCATTGAAAACACAAAAGTTTTGAAAACACAAATAAACACTAAACAACAAACTAAACAACAAACTTATCCTTTATCTCCCCCTTTTTGTCATACATCAAAAAGGGTTAAACAAAACAAAAAAAACAAAAGAAATTTTTCTTTAAGAATCCATAATGCAAACATTCAACTCACCACAAATAAAAGAGAATCTAGCATAATCTAATGGTTTAGTAAAAATATCCGCAAGTTGAAAATCGGTAGAAACATAGTCTATATCAATATCACCTTTCTCATAGTGATCTCTAAGAAAGTGATACCTAATGTCAATGTGTTTGGTTTTACTATGTTGATTTGTATTCTTTGTCATGTGAATAGTGCTAGTATTATCACAAAATATTTTAACATGATCAAAGTGTAAATCATAGTCGAGGAGAGTATGTTTCATCCATAGAACTTGTGCACAACAAGCTCCGGCTGTAACATACTCTGCCTCGGCGGTTGAAAGGGCTACCAAATTTTGCTTTTTGGAAGACCAAGATACAAGACAATTACCTAGGAATTGACATGTTCCACTTGTGCTCTTCCTATCTACCCTACAACCCGCATAGTCGGCATCCGAAAAACTCGTCCTTGAAAATTGGCCGGTTTTCGGATACCACAAACCCATTTCAATAGTGCCCTTAAGGTATCTAATTATGCGTTTAACCACAATTATATGAGACTCTTTAGGACAAGATTGAAAACGTGCACAAAGACAAACGGAAAACATAATATCCGGCCTACTAGCCGTCAAATATAATAAACTACCAATCATGCTACGATAAAGCTTAATGTCTACATTTTTACCTTGTTCATCCTTGTCAAGCTTGGTAGTTGTTGCCATGGGAGTTTTGCTTACTTTAGATCCTTCAAGCCCGAACCTTTTGATTAGTTCCTTAGTGTACTTGGCTTGATTGATAAAGATCCCATCCTTCCTTTGCTTGATTTGGAGTCCAAGGAAATAGTTGAGTTCCCCTATCATAGACATTTTAAATTCTTCCTTCATGCATGATTCAAAAGCTTGGCAAAGAGATTCATTAGTAGACCCAAAAATAATATCATCTACATAAATTTGCACAATAAGAATATCATTTTCTACATGTTTTGTAAACAATGTTGTGTCAATTTTTCCTTTCTTAAAACCATTTGAAATTAAAATGAAGAAAGTCTTTCATACCAAGCCCTAGGGGCTTGTTTTAAATCATAAAGAGCTTTATCTAATTTAAACACAAAATCCGGATGTGTAGGATCAACAAACCCGGGGGGTTGTTCAACATACACCTCCTCTTCAATAAAACCATTTAGAAAAGTACTTTTAACATCCATTTGAAACAATTTAAAATCTTTATATGAGGCAAATGCTAGTGTCATCCGTATGGCTTCAAGCCGTGCTACGGGTGCAAAGCTTTCTTCAAAATCGATTCCTTCGATTTGAGTGTAACCTTGGGCAACTAACCTAGCTTTATTCCTAACAACGTTACCCGATTCATCCAACTTGTTCTTAAATATCCACTTAGTACCAATTGTTGGTCTATCGTGGGGCCTAGGAACAAGGTGCCAAACTTGGTTGCGCTCAAATTAATTGAGTTCCTCTTGCATAGCTAGCAACCAATATGAATCGACCTCGGCTTCGAGGACGTTCTTGGGTTCAACATGAGAAATGAATGCATAATGACCACAATAATCATGAAGTTTAGAGAGAGTGGTTACCCCTTTTGATACTTCACCTATGACGAGGTCCTTGAGATGATGAGGATTGTATCTCCAATCCTTTGGAAGTCGTTGAGTAGGCTCCACGTCAATTGATTGAATTTCATGTCCTTGAGCCTCTTCTACTTTACCTTCACTTTCTTCATCATCCTTTGGCTTGTCTCCCATAGTAGGTGTATCGTCCAAGGTCACTTTCTCCAAGCCTTCATCCAATGTATCTATTTCTACAACATTCTTAATAAACAAGTTAGATTCTTCAAACTTAACATGTATAGATTCCTCAATAGTCAAAGATGATCTATTGAAGATTCTATAAGCCTTGCTAGTGTTAGAATAACCAACAAAAATAGCCTCATAAGATCTAGCATCAAATTTTCCTAAATTATCTTTTGTATTTAAAGCAAAACATTTGCATCCAAAAACCTTGAAATATGAAACATTTGGTTTTCTAGAAAAGTACATTTCAAAAGAAGTTTTTGAAGTATTTTTACACAAGAAAACACGATTTGATATATAGCATGATGTATTAACGGCCTCGGCCCATAAATAATGTGGTAGACCATATTCACTTAGCATTGTCCTAGCCATCTCTTGTAAAGTTCGATTTTTCCGTTCAACTACTCCATTTTGTTGTGGAGTTCTAGGACAAGAAAGTTCATGCTTTATTCCATGTTCTTCACAAAAAGTGGTAAAGGGTAGGTTAATGAATTCACCTCCTCTATCACTTCTTATCTTTAAAATTGAAACATCTTTTCTTTTTCAACTCTTTTCTTAAAAGATTGGAAATATGAAAATGCTTGATTTTTGTGTTCAAGAAAGAAAACCCAAGTAAACCGTGAAAAGTCATCAACCAAAACAAATGAAAATCTATTCCCACTTAGACTTTTGGTTTGAGTAGGGCCAAATAAATCCATATGGATTAACTCCAAAGGACGTGATGTCATGATATCCTTAATTAACTTGAAAGAAGACTTAGTTTGTTACCCAAATTGACATGCGTCACAAACTCGGTCCTTTTCAAAATTCAAACAAGGAATACCTTTCACCATTTCCTTTGTGTTTAACCTAGATATATGGTCAAATGAAATATGGCCTAATATTCTATGCCACAACCAAGAGTCGTCATTGAGGGCTTTTAAACAAGTAATATTACAAGACATATTAGTCATATCTATCATATAAACATTACTTTCACGAAAACCGGAAAAACACACAAGTATTAGATATTCTATCAATTACTTTACAAACTACATTATCAAAAACAACATCAAAGCCTTTATCACAAAGTTGACTAACACTCAAGAGGTTATGCTTGAGTCCATCAACTAAAACTACATTCTCAATTAAAGGGGATGTGCCGAGTTTTACATTACCAATACCGATGATTTTACCCTTGGCATCATCTCCATAGGTGACGGTGCCACCTTCATGGTATCTTGATAGGGTTGCAAAGTTGTTGATGTCCCAAGTCATGTGCCTTGAGCAACCACTATCAAGATACCACAATCCTCTACGTCGTTGGGCCTTGGAAGGTACCTACATCATTTAACAAAATTGTTGACTTTGGTACCCAAATTTTCTTGGGTCCTTGAAAGTTAGTGCTTCGAACCCAAACATTATGACAAGATGCACTTAGTCTATCATAGCAAAAATTAGCTAAGTGCCCTTTCCGCCCACAATGTGAACATGAGAACACTCTTCCATACATGAATGCATGATGTGTGTGTGAAGTGTGAGCATGTTTTGGGGGTTTGCCACGATGTAAAGGTTGTGTGGTATGAACATGAGCATGAGCATGGTAAACATTTTTCTTAGGGGCTTGTTTTTAGGAAACATGACCTCTATCTTCTTCTTATCAAACTCACAATTTTTCAAAACAATTCCTAATGAGTCTATTCTTTCTTTAAGCATGGTAATCTCATTAGAATCAATTAGTGGGGACTTGCCTTTACAAGAAATCTTATATTTGTCAAAATCTTTTTGGGTGGAAATAAGAGTAGAAAGTAATTCATCTTTTTCTTTAGAAAGAGTAAAAACTTGATGATTAAGAGATTCATTTTCCTTTTTTTTTTAAATATTTTTTCTTAAGAAAATCATAGTTATGTGATAGTTCTACAAATGCTTCTCCTAATTCATCCATGGAAAGTTCATCATTAAGAGAAGTGGAAGGGGTTACCTTGCTTGTGCTTTCATTTGCCATGAAGCACATGTTGGCGGTATCAATCTCCTCCTCGGATTCGCTCTCGGAATCCCATGTAGCTTTCATTGCCTTCTTCTTATAAGGCTTCTTTGAGGTGGAGGGCTTCACTTTATCCGGGCACTCCGGAACAATGTGTCCCAGTCTTTGACAATTGAAGCAAATTATCTTTCTTTCTTCTTTCCCTCTTTGCCATCTCCTTCTTCCTTAAAATTTAGCCTTGTTGTACATCCTCCGGACGTTCTTCACAAGAAGTGAGAGCTCTTCGTCATCTTCTTCTTCATCGTCTTCGTCGGAGTGTGTGGATTGACTTTTGAAGGCTATAGTCTTTTTCTTGGAAGGAGCCATGTCCTCCCTTGCTTTCCTCTCCATCTCATGGGTTTTGAGGTTCCCAATGAGACTTATTAGCTCCATCTCCTCCTTGTCATTGAGTTCCTTCAAGGTGGTTGCTTTGACTTCCCATGAAGGAGGAAGGGCCCGGATGATCTTTCTTACTCTTTGGTCATTGTCAATACCATCACCTAGAGAAGAAAGTCCATTAGTAATCTTAGTAAATTTTGTAACCATATCATCTATGGTTTCATTTTCTTGCATGCAAAAGTTTTCATATTGGGACCGAAGAAGGTCTATCTTAGCCCTCTTCACTTGTGAAGTCCCTTCATGTGTAACTAGCAAATGTGTCCAAATTTCATATGCGGACTTGCAATGAATAACTCTAGCTATATCATCATCATTAAGGGCTTGAAGGAGTGCATAATGAGCCCTAGCATTGGCATCAAATTCCTTAGTCTCAATTTCGGACCAAGTGGATTCATCACCGGGGGGTGCACTAAAGGGTTTGGTCACGGCCTTCGCAACTCGACTTCCTAGAGATTGCAAGAAAACGGTCATCTTAACCTTCCATATGGGAAAGTTAAGTCCATCAAACTTAGGAGGGGTTTTAATACCATCGGCCATTTTTACTAAGTGAGAATGAATGAAATGATTAGCAATATTAGGATCTCTCTAAGGTTGTTAAGCCAAAAGCCTAGAGTCCAAGCTCTGATACCAATTGAAAAACACCTAGAGGGGGGCGTGAATAGGTGTAATTACTAATCTAACAATCTTTTTAAAACTAAGATGGATGAATGATGCAACGATCTCTCAAAATAAGACTAAGAGCCGAATACCCCGTGAGAGGTTCTGAACTCCTTCCTCCCAATTCCCCTTGAATGGGTTAGAGGTGCGCAATGCAACCTGTTGTATGAGAATTGATCGAACAAAGAATGAATAATATGCAATGATGAAATGCACACAAGATATATCACAAGTATCACAAACTAGAGGCAATAACACAAGGAAAGAAAAACTAGATCTCAAGCAAGTAATTGAAAGCAATAGAGAGCAAGAGAAATTTAAAGCAAAATGGACACATGGCAATCGCAAACACAAGATATTTGTTTCGAGGTTCGAGCCACTGCTCTACTCCCCGCCTTCACCTCCGTGAAGGGTTTCCACTATCCACCGAGGACGATTACAACGGTCTACCGAAGACCCGAGCACCGAGCTCCACCAAGTACAATAACCTCTACCGAAGAGGTGTCTCCACAAGAACAAGATGAACACAAGTAGCCAAAAGTGATCACAACAAGATCACTAAACTTCTTACAAACTCTCACTCTTTTACAACTTCCTTATAGATTGAGTAGGGAATTTTTGGCTCTAAGAAGTGTAGCGAGAAAACTCAGTTGTAGAGATGATTTTTGCTAACAACCACAATTGAAAACAAGCTCAAGAAAGAGTTGGAGATGAAGAGCTTAAACACTTTTCTTTTCTTTTAAAAACTATGAAAACTTGAGGATTTTTCTTGGTATCTAGTAAGAAACTCTCCTCCTCTATTTATAGGGAGAGAAAAGGGTTAAAACTAATTTATTTTAACCTTATTTGCTCTGGAAAAGATCTGTAAAACCCTGAAAAAGTCTGCCAAAAAAACAGTCTGGAAAATAGATTTCAGAATTGCACAAAAGAGGAAAGAGCCGTGGGCTTTTGCAGGCCTGGCGGTCGACCGGGCCGGTCAGCCGCCAGCTCTGCTGGCAAAGAGCCGTTGGGCTCGGGTCGACCGGTCTGGTCGACCGTCCTCTAAGAGAAAACACAGTTTTCTTCGGGCGGTCGACCGGGCGGTCGATCCAGAAAACCCGAGAGCAACTGCTTTCAGTCGGTCGACCCGAGCGGTCGGCCGACAGACGTGCACAAAAGTGCACGTCCTGATACGGGCGCCGATCGACCGTGCCGGTCGGCCAGTCAAGCCTGAAACAGAAAAACAGCAGCAGGACTTGGAATTTTTTTGTCTTTAAAAAAATATTTTGAAGTAAAGAGTATCTAAGTATCATGATGAAAAGAGTATACATGATTTAAAAATGATATATGTCTTTGTAAAACTTGGAGTCATGTATATTTGTCAAGTCATGAGAAAAACTTAGAAACAAAAACTTTAACTTGAAAACTTGTATTAAAAATGTGTGTGTATCCTAGAGCCAATTTTCAAAACTCAAACTTTAACAACCTATTTCTTACATTGGTTCTAAGTACTACAAGTGCTTCAAGAGGGCTTTTCACCATATGATCTTCAAAACTTGATTCTTGAGCCCAATTTGAGTTGACTTGAGTCCAAAATACTCTCCTTTAGGGAAGAACCCTTCTAGTTGAGTTAGAACCCTGAAACACACTTAAACAACAAACATTATTAGTACAAATAACTAATATGTTTTGTAATCATCAAAACACACTAAACACGTGTGATTGTAACCTTGGGCCAACA
>JAVJIF010015752.1:0-79920 GCA_038442645.1 Agave tequilana
TTTATATGTGCTTCATAGACCTTGAGTGTCAATTATTGTATAATTTTCATGTTTTCATAGATATATTCTTACTTTATTCCTTACTTGAAAGATTTCGTACTAGTTTTTTAAAATTATCTTTAAAATTAGTCTTTATTCTTCAATTGGTTGAGTTTTCAAACATGTTAAACTATTTTCAAACTCTTTTTTTTGAAAACCCCTACCTTTTCAAGGGCGGTTGGATGGGCGACCATACCATGTATACCCTTAATGAATATCTTTTAAACATGTGCATGAATAAGGTGGTAGGTATGAGTTATACACATGATCTTTATGATATTTCATATGTTTGTATACTCATGTTTTCTATATATGTATGGATCATATCTTAAGCAACATTATATTGCTCTAATACATACATATAGATGTTTTCAATGTGCTTTAAACATATACGTTATATATTTTTAGCACAAATTATTTCTTGCAAAGCTTGATTTAGTTCTTAATATCAATTATTTTTCAATTGGTATCATATACAAGTTTATGCATTGTTTTTATTGGTATTTCATAAAGAGGGAGAAAAATTCTTATTTTATCTTTCTATTGGTTTTACTTTTCAATTGGTATCTTACTCCCATTCTTTATAATGAAAAAGATTTTTCTTTGGTATATGCTTACATTTTTAATATTGGTATCAATAATTTTAAATTGGTATTATTTTCAATTTGGTATCCTTATTATAAAATGAATATAGTGTTTACCTAAAAATTTGGTGTTTACTTTTCAATAGATATCATGTTCTTTTATTGGTATCAATTCAAAAAGGATTGTTTCTTTCAATTGATTGTGTTTATTAGTATCAAAATTTTATTTTTTAAGATATGTTTATTGTTTGTTTGTCTTCACCCCTTTGTTGATGAGTGACAAAAAAGGGGAGAAGAATTCAGATTTATATAAGCATGTTTTACTATGTGTTATGCATATATATTATTTTATTGGTATCTTAAGCTCCATTTGCATATCTTTATATGTTTATTGAATATGTATATGTTAAGGGGGAGCTTCTAGGAAGCCTATCCTTAATGGATGCATATATATAACCTCATAAGTTTTGTCATCATCAAAAGGGAGAGATTGCTAACCCAGATGCCTTTACCTTAGTTTTGATGATGACTAACTTATGGAGGTTAGTTTATTAATAATCTTATGTTTATACAGTTTTAGTTATTGATCAAGATATTAGTAGGTATTTAGCTTCAACAAAGGAGTTTTGGGAGCTAACACATGTTGATTCAAGAGCTTGCGCGTCATGATCGCATCTAGGACTCCAGAGTTAAGCTTATTGGATCGTGTTTGGATTGGGTCGTCTGAAGATGAGGATCGACAAGAAGACTTCGATTTGTTTAGATCTTATGTAGAGATAGATAGTATTGATATGCTCAAGTTCACACACACACAAGTTTAATATGTTTGGTTTTCGTTTTAACCGATTTTTGGATTTCTAGTTTATATATATGGTTTTCATGAATAGATAGAATCAAAACAAGTTTACATGCTTTATTGTATACTGGATTTTATCTATATACATCTGCGTTTCATACATTTGGAAAAACTTATTTTGATATTCTATTTCATTTGTTTGGAGTTTTGTATTTAAACAAAACTTATTTTTGGATTTCATGTTAAAAACATAGATATATCTATTACATGTGTATTGGATTCTATCCATATACAATATACTTCAAAAGAGTTTAAATATCTTGTTTTTGTATCTATAGAAGTTTGGGAAAATCGGATTTCTATTTCAAAGTTTGGTTTTTAGAAAATACCGTTTTTGTTTAAGGCCAAATATTTTATATCACAAATGGTTCAAATTGTTTGTAATATGTGTTGATTTTTGGTCATATTTGTTATTCAAAGATCTTACAAGAACTTATTTTTGTGAAATTTATGAGTATTTATGGGATTTAATTGGTGTTAAATTAATCAAGTTTTCAATCCTATAATTCCTAGCTAGATCCACCGGCGGTTGACCAGACGGTTGACCAGACCAGGGGTCGGTCGACCGGACCGGTCGACCGATGTGTACAAAATGTGCACAAAGGCCAGCCCAGTAGGCCGGTCGACCGACTGAAAGCACCCAACTCTCGGGTGCGGCCAGTCGACCGGGCGGTCGACTGGAGGCACAACGGTTAGAAATATGACCGTTGTGCTGCGCTGATCGACCGGCCGGTCGACCGGAAGGTCATTCTGGACCTTTCCTGGCTGCCAACAGGCAGATTTTTGAGGGCCTATAAATAGGACCCCTCTTGGGCTGATTTCAACAAGAATTTTAAGAGCAAATTTTCCCATATATACTAGTGTTTTAGCAGCAAGTTTTTAAAGAGTTTTTGTGGTTAAAAGATTTATCTTTATTTGTTTTTAAAGTGTTGGAAAAATTAAAGAAAAGAGAGTATTTGGGGAATTGGTTTTTGATTTTTATTTCAATATCTACCTTGTGGTTTTCCCAAGTATTTTTCTTTGTTAGTTTCATTCCAAACACTTTGTTTTCTCACACTTAAGCTATCATATCTATCCTATCTATAGGATCTTATTTTTGTGAGGAAAATTGGTTTGTGGTCTTTTTGTGATCACTAAGTTGTAAATCCCTTCTTTGTTTTGGGTTGATGTTCATCCCTCTAGTGTAGAGAAGATTGTTATTGTAGTTTGGCTTTGTGCCTATCCCTCTTTGTGTAGAGGTGATTGTGATTGTTGTTTGGCTTAGTGCCTTATCCCTCTTGTGTAGAGGTGATTGTTCTTTTGACTTTGTGCCTTCCCTCTTATGTATTGGTGATTGTTGTTTTGGCTCTGTGCCTTGCCTCTTGTGTAGAGAGGAGTTGTGTTGGAGAGAGGAGTTGTGTACTCTTAACCTTGTATTTGCAAATTTCTCGGTGGAGGTTTCCTGTGTGGGAGGTCCTGTGTGGACATAGTGGAAATCTTTCTGTGTGAAGGCGGGGACGTAAAGCAGTGGCTCGAGCCTTGAAACATATCTTGGTATTTGTGATTGATCCACTATCTCTAAACTCTCTCTTATATCTTGCATTGATTCATATTATTTATATCACTTATATGCTTGATATGCTTGATATTGTTTGTGTGCCCATACTTGTGTTGAACCAAGAGAGCTTCATATAGCACCTCAACTCTTATTTAGAGGAATCTAGAGGAGATAGTCCAGAGCCCCTCACCGAGAATTCGGTTACACTCTTTAGTTACACATAATATGTTGCAATTTAGTTTTAATTCCGCATAATTTGTTATTAGATTAGCCATATACCTATTCAACCTCCCTCTAGGTGTAAATTCAACATACACAATGAATATGAAAAAGTTTTTCATTCAAAACTGGACTAAAATGATTTTTTAAAAGTTCAATTGCAACAATATTATTAGTAGCATTATCAACAGAAATAGAAAAAATTTAGATCCAAGTGTAAGTTCTTTAACAACTTTCATAATAATCTGACTAAGATTAGAACCATTATGAGGAAAAAGAATTTTTTAAAACCAATAATTCTTTTATTTAAAAGCCAGTCAGAATCAATAAAATGTGCCATAACAGCTATGTAATGAAAGCTGTTAAGAGCGTCCCAGCAATCAGAAGTTAGTGCAACTCTTTGTGGAATAGAAGAAAAAGTTACAATTAAAATTTATTTTCTTTCCTCAACAACCCTAAATATTTCCGTTCTAATAGTATTTTTACAGAACGGATCATATTCAAGATTATGAGTAGTTCTAATAAAATTTGTAAATGCTTTATTTTCAGCAAAACTAAAAGGTTGTTCAGCCTGAATTAAATATTTAGAAAGATTTAGTTTTACCTCTTTGATGATTATAACTAAGAGTACTTAGTGTGCCACCAAAAATAGAAATTTATGTTTGTCGTGATTGATTCTGGGGATTTTTTACCCTAATGTGCCTAGTTAGTGCATCAGTTCCACTATTTTTGGTAAAGCATGAGAAATATCAGAATAAATCTTGCATGTACCCTTCCTAACTCCATTAACAGTTTGTTTTTTAAAAAATTTTCAAACCTCAGTTTTTTCATCTGCCATGGAAGCATCTTCAGCAGTGGAAGCAGAAGGTGGATTAGAAAGTGGCTCAGAAGAAGAAATAAAATCTGCGAATGGTGTTTCCGTTTGTGTTAATGGAAGTATTGGAGTGTCCAGTAAAGGCATATGCAAATCATACCATTCTTGACTATTTAAATCTAAAACATTATACCTAGAAGAAAAAGTATTGCTAGCGCTTGCTGATGAAGAGTGTGGGTCCATTTTTAAAATAAAATTGACAAAATATAAATACCAGAACTTTTTATAAATTGTGAGAGTTTGAGCACTTAGGAATTTGAGGAGAGATTTAGGGAGCTCGAATGCTTGATCACTTGAGGACTTGAGGAGAGGTGGAGGGAGCTTGAGCACTTGAGTAGCTTGAGAGAACTTGAGGGAACTTGATCACTTGAGAGCTTGAGAGTATGAGTACTTGAGAAGTTAAGAGAATTTTAAGAGATTTTTAGAGAATTTTTCGGTGAAGAAATGAAGTGAGGAAGAGTGAGTATTTATAAAGAGGAATGAGTAGTTAAAATGTAATTATTTTGCAAAAAATATTTTTTTGGTCAATATACCAGTTGGGGGGGATTTGTAAAAAAAATTACAAAACCTCCCCTAAACGACTATATTTTGGCCCAATATAGCCGTTGGGGGGTTTTTTGCAAAAAATTACAAATCCCCCTAAACCCGGCAACGGCTACTAAAGTAGTCGTTGCCTGGGCCGGTCCGGGTTTGGCCCTGACCCCGAGGCGGCCCGGCCCGTCGCGGTCCACTTAGGCCAAACCCGGGCACGCCCCCAGGTTTGGAGGCGTGCCCGAGATGGGTAGCGGCTCGGCCGGGCCCGGGCTAACCAGGGCTGGTTCCGGGCGGGTCGGCTGGGCTGACTCGCCCGGTTCGCACCCCTAACGGTCACCGCCTCTGCAGCTCGGCAGCCACGTGTCGATGCCCCAGGCGTCCCACGTGTAGGAGACAAAGCGATTGCGTGTTTGGATTTGAGAGGAAAATGAGAAGTGGAAAAACTCATTTCTCATTTCTCACTTCTCTTATTTGTTTTGAACCGAAAATGAGAAATAAAAAACCCTTTTTCTTTTCCCTTTTCCCTTCTACACATCTCTTTACGCTATCATTTTCCCACTTTCAGGTGCTACTGTTAATTTTGTGGTCATGTAAATCTCACTTGTAATAAGTTATAACTTAATTTATTAAATTTTGATATCATGTAAGTCCTATTTGCAGTCTAATTACAGTTCACTTCAAAAATAATATTAAATTTAATATTGTTTTATGATCTAACACATCCACGTCGCGTTCATTCTGCTGGAGCTCCTCAAAACGATCCTCGCAGACTCATCCCCGAACCCCTCGACCCACGTGCTGGAGATGCTTCGCCTTCTTCGTGGATCCCATCGAGCACCTCAGAAGAATTAGAACCAAAAAATCGCGCACCCCGACTTCTCTCCCACAAATGAAGTGGGGCCCTGATGAATTGGGAAGGCAAAAGAATCCCCGACCCCGTCGACGACGGCAGAGTCATTGAGCCGAGCGTCCATACCAGCGGTTCAACATAACCGGGCCGAGGCCAAGGGAATAGCGTTAGGCCCGGTCAGTTTAGGCTGGGTTCTTTTGACAAACTGGTCAAGACTTGGACCGGAATCGAAATAAGTAATCCGGTCCATCCCTGACCCTCATCTTCCACCCCCAGCGACCCCAAGATCAGAGCAACGATGCCTGGGCTCCACATCACGCGATGGGATGGCCGCCTCCGCCGTGGTGGTAGACATCTCAACCTCGACCCGCTGTAGGCTGTCTAAAAATCATTAAAAGACAAGTCATCAAAAAGCAGAACTCCAGACGCAGGGCTAGTCTCAGCATCACTGCAGCAGCAAGACGCGAGGGTCGAAACCCCCGTCTCAGCATCACTGCAGCAGCAAGACGCGAGGGTCGAAACCCGCGTCTCAGCTTCACTACAGCACCAAGACGCGAGGGTCGAAACTCGCGTCTCAGCTTCACTACAGCACCAAGGCGCGAGGGTCAAAACCCGCGTCTCAGCTTCACTGCGGCACCAAGGCGCGAGGGTCGAAACCCGCGTCTCAGCATCACTGTAGCACCAAGACGCGAGGGCTGAAACCCGCGTCTCAGCCCCACTGCAGCACCAAGGCGCGAGAGGAGATACCCGCGTCTCAGTTATAACTGCCCTTGTTATGGGGTCAATCACTGCCCACATAATGAGGAAGTTAACTCCTATTGTGGAGTGTTTCTAGGGGGCACGTTCACCTCTGGGACCTCTATAAATAGCCCCGCTTGTTATTGAGAAGGGGTCGATCAGATAATTCTGAAAGAAGAATTTGACTTGTGAGCTTCCACAGAAAAGGAAAGAGAGTTCAACTCTTCAAACAACTTGCTGCGTACAAGCCAATCTTTGCATACAATCTCTTTGAGATTCCTGGTCAATCAGGAGCTGTGTCACTCCATCGACCATCCAAAGAGAAGATCCCCAAGAGTTCTTGACGTTCACACCGGTCAACGAAAAACAAGATTCACTTTCCACCGCCACCTGAAGAACCCAGCATTAAACAAAGGGGAGATTCAAGTCTTAACATCTTCCCTCTCTTGTAATCGGAGTGTAAATCTATTGTAATCTTTCAATTGATTCAAGGAAATTTTACAAGGAACCCTATTATCTCGTCAAACAAGAGACGGCGACTCCGCTGGGGACTACTTTCTCTACTGACGAGCAAGTGGTGGCGCAAGGTGACGTCATCTACATAGGGAAAACGGTCGAATCACTCGTCGTGGAATTTGACCAAGCAAAGTATGAAGAGTTCCTCTCTTCCGGCTCCAAGAGCCCAAAGGCCTGGGCCTACCGCAGGGTCTCTACGGGGATTTGCCCCAAAGTCCGCTCTGAGATTCTCTCAGACGCGGCTGCTGTGAAGGATGTCGTGGCTAATCGCGTCATTCGTAACGCTCGCGTCAACGTCTCTCAGGAGACCCGCGTGGTTAACCTTCCTGATGTCCAGCACCAGGTCGTCGGGTGTTCCCTTCAACCTCCACGACGTAACCGGAACGCTGAACGGTGGCAGAGAAGGCGTGCGCGTCAACTACAAGTTGGAACAACTGATTGTCCAACAGAGGTAGGACGCGAGGTCCAGACCAGCGTCTCTTCTGTACCACATCCGACACGTAAAGTCCGCGTTTGGCAGCCCAAACGTGAGGTTCACCAGGCTGGCTCTTCTGAAGCCCCACTCCCCAAACGCCAACGTGAAGCTCGCGCACCTTGTCAAGCATAAGAAGCATGCGCCTCTAGGTACGGGGCCCAGCAGCCCTGCGTTTCTCAAGCGTCTCTGTTCAGATGCAATAATCAGCAACACGAGAGCCGTGTCTCTTATCAGCAGAGACGCCAGACTCGCGTTTCGAAGCAACGACGCAAGAACTGCGTCTCCGAACCTCGCGACTCAGCTGTGCGACACCCTCAACATTGCGAGGCTAATCTCTTCGATCCCCCTCCCACGGATCTAAGGGATTATTTGACAAGAAAAGAAGTGCTAATCGAATCACTTCGTCATGTTGCTGCGAACGGCTTATCACAATGCTCTCTCAATGCCGTTGCAGTTCAGGTGCAAACCAGCAGTCTCTAGTTAGACAGCTGACCCTGATTCCCTGATCAGCTAAAAGGAATCGTTCTCACAGGAGGAGGATTTTCTCTGACACTGAATATCCTGAGCTCACTGCAAACATGACGAGCAGGAGTAGGGGAAAGCAACCTGCGGTCAGCTCTGATGATGATTCTGACACAGAATCGGAAGGAGTGTACCGACATACTCGCACCCGGACTGGGGCAATCCCCCCGATTGACTATAATGCCCTGGCTCAGGGCGTTAAGGTAAATGACTCGCATTCTGCTATTGCAGAGTCACAGGCTTCAAACTTTTCTATAGAGAAAGAGGCCTTTATATATATGACAAGCACTCCTGAGGAGACAGCTAGGCACTTGGAGCAGCAAGCCCAGGTCCAGAGGGAACAATTCGAGATGATTTGTGCTCAACAAGAATCTATCGATTCCCTCAAGCAGATGCTGGCACAGTTGTTTGAAGACAAGAGGAAATCAACCGACAAAGCCTCCTCTAAAAAGTCTAAAGGCAAACGAAAAGAGGGAGAAAGCTCATCTTCTGTACATATAGAAGAGAAAAGCAGCCTACTTCTGGTTCGTCTAAATCCTCGTCGCAAGGAAAAGACGACCGAGACCAGGGAAGGGTTCATTCTAGAAGAATGAATCAATTGGAGCAACGTCTTGAGGCCCTTACCAACCAGAAAGGCCTGCAAGAAGCAGGAGTGGTTCGACCATATCGACTGAGTGGGACCCTGTTCCATACCCTCTCAAGTTCAAGGCTCCGACCCTCCAAGCTTTTGATGGGAAAAGTTCACCGAACCAACACATCTACTACTTTAAGTCTCAAACAGGGAATGTGGTAGATAACGATGCCATCCTGGCATGTTTGTTCATCGGCACCCTAAAAGGGCTTGCCTTTGAATGGTTCATGAAGCTCCCAGAAGGTTCCATTAAGAATTGGGGCGATTTAGAGAAGCTCTTCCTAACGCGCTTCTTTGAAGACGATTCAGAGGTCACCATGCCTACTCTTTTGGCCACCAAGCAGCGAAAGGGAGAATCTGTCAAATCATTCGTAGAAAGATTTCAGAATGTAGCACTCTGATGTCCAAGCGGTATGACCCAGGTCACCCTGGTGGAAACATGCCGCCACAATCTACAAACTTCGCTCCTCGCCCAAATAGGAGTTGCCGAAAGCCGCACCTGGAAACAATTGATCCAGCAGGGTGAACAGGCTGAAGAAATTATCGCCCGAGTTAGGGCAGAAGAAAACAAACCCAGACCTGAGAGGTCGATAAGGCGTGCGCCAGACACATCCCTCCAAGCGAAAAGGAAGGATAACTTGGCGACAGAGACCAAGTCCCCTGTCAAACCTCAACCAGTTAAGGGAAGTGGTTCTTCAAGCCAACCACGCGCCAACAAGCAGTATTCCTTCAAGGACGCACAAGTTGACTCGTTGTTCAAGTTACTTAACAAGAGCAACAGACTGAAGCTTCCTGAAGCTAGGCGCCCTGAAGAAGTCGGCAAAACCGATAGTCCCAACTACTGCTTGTATCATAGGATGCTGGGACACCCCACCAAGAGCTATTATGTCTTCAAGGACATCCTTCAGGCTCTGATTGATGCAGAGGTATTAAAACTCCGTCCAGAGCAGAAGAAGGTGACAGCCAATATGACGTCATTTCTCCAGTTTGGAAGACAACTTCCAACACCCTTTGGAGTAGTCCCTGTCCCAAGAGGGGAGGTAAGGATGGTCAACATAGACCCTCACCAGCAGTAAGAGAAGGGCCTTGTACCTGTTTCCACACCTCGGGGAGAAGTCATGTGGGTTCATCCCGACCTTGTGGACGGCCAGCAATGGACCACTGTGACCAGCAGAAAGTCCAGAGGCAAAGCTAAAGCTTCATCCTGTAATGTGGTATGTGCCTCTTCTCGGGAAGCGGAGACTGATGTTCCCTCGCTGACTGATTCAGAAGAGAAAACAATAGCTCTGGCCACAGAACCCAACCAACTTGTGGCGGAAACCCGTTTGGGTCAGTCATATTTGAAAAAGTATGACGAAATGACGGCAACTCCCCCAAAACCCGCTACAAAGTCAGCCAAGCCCTCCACAAAACAACCCGTGGAGAGACAGAAAGAGCTTCGGTTTTCCAAAGTTCTCTCGAAAGACATCGCGGAAAGATCCACAGCACCTTACCGCTTTGATGTCCTGACTCAATTGGCCAATATCCCGGCCCGAATCACTCTTTATGAGCTCCTCAGGCTATCGAAGTCAACCATAGAAGCTTTACAAGAGGCCCTAGCTAATGCTGAGGTTTTCATGACCCAAGTGCCGATTGGACCACAGGAGGAAGATGTAGAGGATTGCCTCCAAGCTTCCCAAAATGCTCCCTGCATCACCTTCACAGCAGAAGATATGCAGGTCAAAGGGAAACATGATCGACCCCTGTACTTCACAGGGTATATTGGATCATCTGAGGTAAACCGCATTCAGGTAGATCCAGGGTCCGCACTGAGCATTATGCCTCGCCGGGTCATGCAACATTTAGGGATTCCTACCCACCGTTTGAGCGCTACCCAGACTACCATTTATGGGTTCAATGCCAATGGTACCCGTCCAATGGGGAAGATCAAGCTCAAATGCCAGATCGGGGATTTAAGGTTGGAGGTGACATGCTACATGATCGATGCCGACACTTCCTACAATTTGCTGCTGGGACGACCATGGATTCATCTTAATTCTATCGTCCCCTCCACCCTCCACCAAGTCATGAAATACATCGACGGGAGTGGAAAGGTTCGAACGTTGATTGCCGAAAGACATCCGTTCAAGGGAGTCGAGAATTATTTCACAGATTCTCTCCTGTATCAGGACTCTGTGGAAACAGATGAAATCCCACAACCAGAGGAGCCAGACTCTGGTAATGAAGCCGACACCGAGCCAGAAAAAGAAGAGTGCATGTGGGAACTAGATCCACTTGTAACGAGCATTAATAAGCTCGATGTTGATAACACCGCCGATGATGTAGGCAGATGGTATATTAATGAAGAATTAGATTTGGCTTATTTCTCTGTGTTTGCTTCTGATTCAGTACCGTCAGACACTAGTACCGAAGTGGATGATGACCTCTGGTCGGCAATGGATGCTTTGACATCATTGCATGTACCAGTGAAATCGTCCTTCGAAACATACCGAGATGCCGGTAATGCACAAGAATCAATATTCATGGTTCCAGCGAGACGGAAAGGCCAAAAACCAATTCTTTTCGAGCGAGTTAAGTCTGAACCAATGTCCCATGAAGAATCAGAAAGCAAGAAGGAACCCCCTCAGTTCGGTCATTATGAGTCAAATGCACTCAGAATGATGGAAAGCATGGGGTATGATCTGACAAACGGTCCAGGGTTGAATTTCGGCAAAGGAAGGAGAACACTACTCCGATCTTTTGTGCCAAAAGGGAAAACCCCTGATTATTATCATCAGACTCGCAGGGGGTTAGGCTATGTGTCAACCCCGATCCCATCAGCCTCTGACTCTGAAGAGTCATTAGGCCATGACTACTCATCGAGCACGTCGTCGTGGGAGTCAGATGTTAGTGTCGGCAACATATTCGAAGAACTTTCAGTAAATATGGTTTCAACAAGCCACCTGGAAGACGGAGATGAAAAAATGATCCAATCTGATACAGATCCTTGAATCAAGCATTTAAATGCTCTTTGGGATACTCGCTTTGAACAGCGCGAACCACCCACAGAAGATAAGGTTGTTCAGATCAATCTAGGAGATGAGGCTAATTCTAAGCCCATCTTTATAAGCGAAGGCCTGTCACCTTCTGAGAAAAAGAATCTAATATCTCTTGTACAAGAATATATAGATGTCTTCGCCTGGAATTACGAGGACATGCTTGGGCTTGATCCTCGAGTGGCTATGCATCGCCTCAATATTAATACGGGCGTAAAGCCTGTCAAACAACAACAACGACGATTCCGTCCAGAAGTAATGGAGGTAATTCAGTCAGAAGTCAGAAGCTTATAGACTCTGGCTTCATTAGGGAAGAACAACATCCTGATTGGATAGCCAACATCGTCCCCATTGCTAAAAGAACGGAAAGATCCGATATGCATTGATTTTCGTGATCTAAACGAGGCCTGTCCTAAGGACGAATTCCCACTGCCAATCACAAATGTCATGATTGACAATACGTGTGGATTCGAGCGAATGTCCTTCATGGATGGATTTTCAGGATATAATCAAATCAAAATGTATCCTGACGACGAAAAACATACCTCTTTCAGGACACCACTGGGGGTATATTGCTACACTGTCATGCCCTTCGGACTAAAGAATGCAGGGGCGACATATCAAAGGGCTATGAATGCCATTTTCCACGAACACGTGCGCAAAACGGTGGAATGCTATGTTGACGATATCGCAGTAAAAAGTCGCGCAAAAGGTGATCATATAACTGATTTAAAGGTTGTCTTCGACATCATGCGGACCCATCAATTGAAGATGAACCCCACCAAATCCTTCCTGGGGGTGGTCAGTGGCAAATTCCTAGGATTTGTCATAACCTCCACGGGAATTCATTTGGATCCGGAAAAGGTTCGCGCTATCCAGGAAATGCAACCTCCGAGAAACCTCAAGGAGCTCAGGGATTGCAAGGACGATTGGCGTACATCCGAAGGTTCATCTCAAATCTCTCCGGAAGATGCCAACCCTTTACCAAATTAATAAAGAAGGGTGTTTCGTTCATTTGGGACAACGCTTGCCAGCAAGCATTTGAGGAAATTAAACAGTACCTCACACAACCACCAGTCCTTGCAGCTCTGGTGTCCGAAAAACCTTTCCTAATATACGTCCGAGCGATGGATCATTCTTTAGGAGCTTTATTAGCTCAGAACGATGATCAAGGACGGGAGCAAGCGATCTACTATTTGAGTAGAACAATGATCGGGGCCGAACACCGGTACAACCCGATCGAGAAGGAATGTCTGGCATTGGTGTTCGCTATTCAGAAAATGCGACACTATTTGGTAGGCCAAACTATAAACGTCATATCAAAAGTCAACCCCTTGAGGTTACTCATGACAAAGCCTTCATCGCTAAACGGTCGACTGGCAAATGGGCCATATTGCTATCCCAATATGAAATGCACTTTTTACCACAAAAAGCCGTGAAGGGACAAGCGGTGGCGGATTTCCTGGCGGAGCATCTAGATCCGAGGGCTGCCAAACTTTACGAGGATCTCCCAGATGAGGTCGCTGAAGTCTGCCAGACCCAGACATCCTTTGAAAGGCAAGTGTGGCAACTTTTCTTTGACGGTGCATCGAGAACAGGCCCAAAAGGACATATAATAGCAGGAGTAGGGGTAGTACTCATCTCCCTACAGAACTATGTGATTCCTCGAGCTGTCTCATTAACTGAGCCTTGTTCCAACAATGTAGCAGAGTACAATGCCCTCTTGATTAGGATGCAACTCGCTGATAAGATTGGCGTTAAAAATTTTGAAGCATATGGTGACTCTAAACTTATCGTCAACCAAGTTCGCGGGGAGTACGAAGTCAGACATGAAGATCTAGTACCCTATTACAACGCAACTGTCCACATGGCCGAAAGGTTCACAAACTTTTACATTGACCATGTACCACGCAAGCAAAATGCGCATGCGGATGCACTGGCGTCTCTCGCTGCCTCCTTAGCCCTTCCAGCTGGAGTAGTAGAGAAAATATTTGTCCACAGCCACGACTTGTATTGCCCGAGAATTATTCTTGAGGACTACCAGGAGCCAACGGGAGATTGTTAAGACAAAGAAGCTCTTGAGTCGTCAACCGGCCCAGAGCCTAGAGACTGGCGATTCTCTTACATTGATTATGTCTTGTACGACATCCTGCCTGAGGACACCAAAGAAGCGGCTGCCATTAGAAGGAAAGCCCCCAAATTTTACTATAATGCGATCACGCGAACATTGTATCGTCGATCGCATGATGGGATCTTGCTTCGCTGCTTATCGCAAAAAGAAGCACAAGAGGTATTGAAAGAAGCCCATGACGGCATGTGTGGAGCCCATCAACCCGGCCCAAAACTTGCGAATCGACTCCAAAGGTTGGGATATTATTGGCCTAAGATGATCGCTGACGCCATCACCTATGCCAAAAGATGTCACGCCTGCCAAGTGCATGGTGATTTCATCCATCAAGCCCCAGGGTACCTTCACTCTACGACTTCAACCTGGCCATTTGAGATGTGGGGGATGGATGTAGTTGGCCCTATCAGCCCACCATCATCAAAAGGACATCGGTTTATTTTAGCCATAACTGACTACTTCTCCAAATGGGCTGAGGCCATCCTTTGAAGGAGGTAAAGTCATCTGATGTGATCAAATTCGTTAAATATCACGTCATCTACCGTTTTGGTGTACCTCGACGAATCGTCCATGACAATGGACCCCAGTTCGTCAGTCAAGCTTTCTAGAGGTTCTGCGCTATGTTCAGAATCCAGAGTGTGTCCTCAACGGCATACTACACCGCCGCTAACGGTCTCGCAGAAGCTTTCAACAAAACCATTGGCTAACTTCTCAAGAAGTTTGTCTCGAAAAGTCAGCGAGACTGGGACGATAAGTTAGGCGAATGCTTATGGGCCTATCGCATAACTGTTCGAATCCCAACTAAAGCTACTCAATTTTCGTTGGTATATGGGTGTGAAGCCGTGCTTCCACTAAAAGTCCAAATCCTATCTCTACGCGTCGCCTTGACAGCGGAGATGATAAGTGAGGAGAAGCATCGACAGCGACTCCAAGAATTAGAGGCCTTAGATGATAAACGTCTGCAGGCCCAACAACAAATCGAGCTCTACCAAGCCCGGATTACCAGAGGCTTCAACAAGAAAGTTAAGGTGCGAACTTTCAAGAAAGGTGACCTTGTCTTAGCCGTCAGAAGACCTATGGTGATGACACATAAGACAAAAGGAAAATTTCAGCCTAAATGGGAAGGACCATTTGTAGTAGAGTCAGTCTACTCAAATGGAGCATATCGCCTCATAACTTCAAATGGCGATACACTCATGATGCCGATCAATGGCAGGTTCCTGAAGAAGTACTATCCTTAATAGTACTCTTCCGCTGATCAAGTTAAAAGTACACCTCTGATCAAAGCTCTAGATCCAAGAAAAGTTTCTTTCCTTTATTCGATCATATCACGGTAGATCGGTGACAAGCTAATCGGGCACTGACTGTACCATGATGCATGATGTAAATATTGATAAAGAAACGAAAGGCAAAACTTGGGTTTTAATATTGCTCTCTTCATTAATGTCCGACGTCTCCGACGGCTAAGGACAGAGGAAAATGTTGGCTTCTAAGCCCAACATAAGTCTTCGACAACTCACCATGCTGAGGAGAATAGCATGGCTAGCCCAACTCAAACGGTAGTTGGTAAAGGCACCTCAAATCCGTTGATAGCTGAGGGTTTGCTAAAAATCTTAAGTGGACAAGATTCCACCTCTCCTCTAAAATCCCTTACCAATTATCATACACAGAATGGTAGGTCTACAAAATACAATCATTGCTACGTTAACACTATACCTCTGGTAATGAAAATTTTCAATACTCCCTATCGAGTACAAACCTTACTTGTCAACTCTACATGGGGTAACAAGTCTTCAAATCTGTCAAGTTAAAATTACACTTCTGACATTTTAAATTCTACTTGTCACTTCTCATCAGTAGAATGGCAGGTCCTCAAATTGCTCCCATCACGAGTCAATTTCTGTTAAGTTAATACCACACCTCTGACAAATTACTGTTAAGTTTAACATTACACTTCTAACAGTAATCAAGGTGCTGCCAAGTTCAATATTATACCTCTGACAGTCATTTTCCCTCAGACTTCCATATCGAAGCTGAAATGAATGATGCTAAGTTTAACACCACACCTCTAGCGTCCAAGTCATTGCTAAGTTTAACAATACACTCATGGCTATGACTTTCCCTCAGATTTCCTTGTCAAAGTCGAGATGACCAATGCCAAGTTCAAAATTATACCTCTAGCATTACCCTCACTGTCAAGTTAAACATTACACCTATGAGAGTGACACGTTCAGTCTTCCCAAATGAAGCTAGAATACCCTTGAGTTAAGTTAATCTTACACCTCTGACTCACACTCTTGTCGAGTTAACATCACACTTCTGACAAGACTATATTTAACCCGTTAAGTCACACCTCTGACGGAAAAAGTCTTCCTAGATTCCCCATGAGTCTAGTCTCACTTGTTATCCTCGTCAACAGAATAACAAGTCCACTTAAAAACATTGTTAGGTTAACATTACACCGTTAACAGTGTTTTCACTAAATCCTCAGCTGGGTCTTAGTTAAGTTAATTCCAAACCTCTAATGAAAACTCATCCTCCCTGGGGGTACAAATTCCACTTGTCACTCTCCTTTATAGATTGGCAGGTCCACAAAATTATCTCAATTCTGTCAAGTTAATATCACACCTCTGACGGCATTGTTGGGTTCTGGAAATCGGATCTTTCTACAGACTTTGACTCGTTAAGATTATTATCATATTTTTGACAAGTCAAAGATCCTTTACTTCTATTTATCTGATTTTCAATACAGAAAAGGAATTCAAGACAATAGAAGAAGACAAGGAAAAAGTGTCGCTTTTAGTTATATATGAAGTGATACAAAACGCTCTCTTATACAATAAGATTGAGTGTTACAATACAGGAGTACAAAGAAGTCCCTCTCTCAGTGAAAGGTTGCACTCACTCCCTGAAGCATTCTCACCACTCCAAATACAAGATGTTTGGAAGAGCGCCAAAGAAGGGCTGAGCACTATTGTAACGATCAGATGCTGATTACATCATAATGCATGACGTAAACATCGAAGGAGTCCATCGTTGACCAGGAACAATGGTGTTTCTTGAGGTCGAAATGCAGCAGAACCTTCTGATTCCACCTGACCAAGTGGTGCAGGCCATGATCCTTCGTTGATGAACATCTCTACCACCAGAAAGTCATCCAATGAACATGGATTTTTTTTATCGATGTCACTTCTGGGGTAAAGATTGTTGAGGATTCGAGACCTTACAGGTGACGTCCTCTTTCCAGTGACCTGCAGGAGGACCATACCCACCACCATATCCACCGCCATACCCACTGTGACCATGACGAACCCGGAAACATGACTGGTGCATCGTGTCCAATGAGGTCTCGACGGATGTCAAATCCTCGTCTCCCGTAAACAGGAGCCATGACTTCTCCTCCAATGGTCGACCATCGAACAAGTTCGCTGGCCGATATATTCTCCCAAGGACCAGCGAATATGCGAAAGATGATTGAGGCTATCTGCGAGAAGTAAAAAAAAATATATCAGGAGATTAGAATCCAGAAACAGAAAGATTGAGGAACAGAGGCGGCTATGACTGTGGTCTTCAGACGCGGGGATGACCCACGCAGCAAGTCAAAACTCTGTTATGACAGAAATAGACGCAATCAAAGTTGTGGACTTTGAAGACACACAAACTTGAACGCGGCCTAATTTAAGACCTGCGTCTAAAGTATAAAGACGCGAAGAGAACCAGACGTGAAAATTGCCATATCCTTGTTTGAGAAACAAGGGTTGCTACATTCAAGTCTGAAGCCTTCGACCTGAGTTAAAATTCTTCTAAGTCACACAGCCTCAAACGCGAGCTCTGTATGTAAAGCTCACGGTCCAGGTGAAAAGTCCATTACACTCGCGTCCAGGGGATTTTGAGTCAGAGTTCAGACTCAATCAACTTGCACTTCATCAGGAAGTCTAAAAGGCGCAACTTCTAAATAATGGGCGCACCAGTCAGACTTCAAGAGAAGCTCAAGAAGATGAATCTCTTCAAGGGACAGTAAAACTGAAACTCAGTTGGGCTGAGTATTTCATGGTGGACACGTAATTCCTACCCGCAGAATAACCCTTCAAAGGTTGAACTTTCTGCATCAAGGCGCGGACATAAAAGGTACTCAAAGAGACGCTTTTCGATTTTGAAATCACTTGACAGTGATAATCTTCTGGAGAGATTAAAGAAAAGCATGAAAGCTTTGGGTCGTTGTCGTCCATGGGGGCAAATCCCATTGAAGGAAGAAGATGAAGTCCCTCAGAGCGCCTGCTCTCGAGGGAAAACAGTCTAAGTGATGGACTGTTAAGGGGGGTGAGGCCTATTTATAGGTAACCTATAAAGCCTGTAATTAATGGCGCACTAATCAGAGCCATCGGCCTTAATTCCCGCACGAATGTCAAAGCCCAATGAAGGGCTGACGCGTGGATTGTCGCTTCGGGAAGCGGCGAGGACGCAAGCCTCCAACCGTCAACGCCAATTTGGCGTTTAAAGACATTAATGTCTAAGCCCAATGAAGGGCTGACGCGTGGACTGCCGCTTCGAGAAACATCAGAGGACACGAGTCCCTAATCATCAACGTCGATTTGACATTTAAAGATCTAACAAGATCTTTAAGACAAGCTGCATGGAACGCTTGGGAGGTTGCATCAACGCGGACCCAAGGGTCGCGTCCTGAAACCCGCGTCCCTTTGTGAACTCGAAGGTGGCGTCCTTCTCATTCCTGTTAAGAGATCCGTAACCACGTCCCTGGGTGGTTCAGAGCCGCGTCCCCTCAGCAAATGGGGCCCATTCCGAGATCGCGCCTTGAAGTCACATAAAACTTGAAAGCTGTGTCCTCAACAGAGAAGGCCTATGTCATTTACAGGGATCCTGGAGCTATGTCTCCATTGCGAGACGACAATTATGTTCTAATCATAAACTCAGTATAATTTGAGTTTGCACCTTGTCAAGGGTCCAGAGACGCGTTTCTACTAAGACAGTGCTGTGTCCCCATCAATCAGCTGAGTTTCATTTATCAGTTTTGAGGAGCTTAAGGACCGCGTCCCCACTATATCCTGAATTCTGCAGCCTAACAGAATTAAGGGCCGCGTCCGGGGATCTGCGTCCTTCCCTAATCAGAACCGCATTTTTTTCAAAAAGGAGATTCCGTGCGTCTCCACGGTGTCTCCATTAGCGGGTTAGAGAAGCTTTTTCCAAGACCGCGTCTCCATTATAAATCAGAACCGCGTTTTGGCTCAGGAACTCAGTCCACCCTGAGTCTATGGCCAGCTAAAGACTACAGTCAAGAGCTGCAATTATAAAATTGAGTTCTCATCCACAGCAAAATAAAAACTTGAAATGGAGCAAAGTCCTGGAAACTCTTATTATTTGATTCAAAAATGGTAAAAGTAATACAGACGCTCTTGACAAGTAAAGTTTTTTTTTTACAAAAAAAAAGGAGGCTAATAATCTTGCTTCGCCAAAGAACGGATTTGTTCTCGGAGACGATGCATCTCGTGCTGGCGTGCTTTCTCAATCTCCATCAGAGCTTGGACCCGCAACTTCTCCTCGGACAAAAATTCCTTCGTAGCTAGCTGTGCTTGAAGAGACTCCAGTCTGGAGGAATGAGTAGAAAGGTTCTCTTCAGCCTGTATCTTGGCAGTTTCCAGCTCCTCCAACTTCTTCCTGTAGCAGCAAGCTTCTGCTCATTGATCTTAATCAAGGCTTCTGCCTTGGCTATGGTAGCTCGAGCTGTGGCAATAACCTGCTCTGCGCTCTGTATGACGATTTCAGATTCCTTTGAATCGCCAATCAGCCTTTGGTGGTCAGCCTGGAAATGCTGGAGACGGCGGGTTTCTTCAGATATTTGTTCCTCCATCTCCTTTCGCTCATGTTCTTGAGCAGCAAGAAGCTTATCCAGAGTTGTCCGAGCCTCGTCTACTAAACCAGCATTTTCCAGGGACTTGAGCTCTTTCAGATGGCTTCCCAGCTGCTCCACCAGCATCAGGCATGCCCTAGCCTGCGAAGGACCCCCAGTATGACCAATGTTCCCGATCTGATTTTCGAGAAGTATTCGGGCAAACTCAAAAGAGCTGCCCCCAGAAAAAAGTCAATGCATGATCGCATGGAAGCAAAAAACTGCTGCACCATTTGACGTGCCAGCTCTTCCATGATATCATTAGCTGGAGAGAACCCTGCTGACAAACTCCCGGATCCCCTTTCCATTACAGGACGAGAGACAGGAATCGGTTCGTCTTGCACAGGAGGGATGTCAACGACAGGTTCGTCAGGAGCTGAGATGGTCGCCGACACTTATGGGGCGGTTATTGTTGTAGCAGCCTCCACGGCGACTGAAGTGACAGCAAACCTGGCAACGTCGGGTTCCTCGATCGAGGTTTGAACTGTACCACCCTCTGCCTCAAGGCTTGCCGCAATATCCTCTACTGGAGCTACCCCAGTACTCTCTGCCAACCACCAAAACATCAAACATCACAATAAAAGAAAGAAATTTTCAATGCGTCAATATCCCCTTACCAGGCTGAGGATCTGAAGATGGCGAATTCCTGGGTAGATCTTGTGGGTTGAGACCGCCTGGACTTCGACAGTTGCACTCTCTTGAGGCATTCCGGTAGTAGGAGCCTCAAGGCCCTCCTGCTGGGCCAACTCTTGTATCATTTCCTCAATCTGAGAGGAAGTTGTAGCTTCACTGTCGACAGTCAGCCCTATAGCACAAAGTCAAAAGGAAATGTCAGAACCCTTCCCTAGCTAAAGGAGAAGCCGGTTCAAAAAGACAAGGAGAGTACCTTCAGCAGCAGTGATTGTTGCTATTGGCGAAACCGTCACAGGGTCACACCCTTGTATCTCTTCCTTCGAAATATGTGAGAATTTACTCGGATCTGGAAGAGCGGGTTCATTGCCAAAATCGACTTCATCGCCAGAATAATATTCATGCTCTCCGAACGATGAAGATGATAGTTCAACATAAGAGGCCTCGGTAATCGAGACCTTGCCACCAAGTACCCCAGTAGTAGGGCTGGGATCGACTGCTCGCGAGCTGGGCATCAATACAGTAGGAGACCCAGGCTGTTGCTCCTCACCCCTCCTCTCTTGAACTGAAGAAGACCCTGGCTGAGTTGAGACCCCCAGAATCTCAACATCATCCCTTCCTACCAGGTTAATCTCGAGTTGCTCAGCCTCTTCAGTTGTAGCGGGTTCATCTGCAAGCTCCCCTTCTTCTAAGATCACGGGGCCCCTGCTGCGTAGTCCGCGAGGACGAAGAAGGGGGATCTCCTCTTCCTCTTCCTCTTCCTCTTCCTCCCTCTGCCCCTCAACACCAGAAGGGACTACCTCGGGCATTGAAACTTCAACCCCCGGTTCTCTCCTAGCCTTCTTCGGGATAGGCTCACCCTTAGAAGTAGAGCCATGGGGACGTTTGGACACAGCCCATCGACGCTTTTTAATAGGCTGTTCCTTGGGTACTGCTGCTCTCGGTTCCACCCCTGTCTCCCCTCTTGCCTCTTTCTTAGCTACCTGGTATTCCTCCATGCCTCGCACGCGTTTGTTGGACACCAATTTGTCCTTATAAGACGCTTTGATACTTTTAATGCATGAGATGTTTATTGAGAAACCAGGCATCTTGCTAGCCTGGGAATACCAAGTGCAGAAATTGAGGCTCGTGTAGCAGTTGGACGTCTTGTGAGGCAAGCTGAAAATAGCGTTTGTCCCTCCAGCCACACTGTAATACCAGGCCCGAGCACCTTCAAACAAATTTTCGCTGAAGGAGAGTTTGGCGTTGGGGTTACCAACATATAATTGGTCATAACCGAATTGTCGGGCAAAACGGTTCGGCATATAGGGCTCGATCGTACATGAGTTCCCTTACCGAAAGAGCAGGTACCCGGGTCTAATATTAATTAGCCACCAGAAGACTCCCAATGGTAACCTTGTGAAGTCACCTCGTCCCGCAAGGTCAGCAAATTTATCCCCGTAAGATGCACCAGTAATCTCGGGGAAGCAGCGATCGAGATGGTAGTTCGAAACGTTCAGAATACATTTTCGAACATAGAACATATAATAATAAGACCAGCTTGAGTTCTCCAGCTTCTACACAAAAGGGACAAACCCCTCGGATAGAGACACCGGCGTCATCAGGGAAGGGCAGTGCATAACGTACCAAACCATCAGGTACGTGTATGGAAGCTCGATCCTGGGGTTGGGGGTCTTCACTCTTGGCCTCCCCTCCGAGTCAACCTCTGGTCTACCTTTGGAGTCAACGATGGCCTCCACTTTGCACAGGCTTTGAACCAGAGCCCATAATCCACTTTGGATTCCAGCCACCATTGTTAGAAGGAGGGCGATAGACCTGCCATAGGCCAACAAGACCACCGGGTACACCACATCGGCGACAATCACTTCATGCGGCAGTGTCGGCACTACGCAGCGCTTCAGCCACAGCATGAGAAAGCCCGCCAATAGCGCCCGGTCAGAAATAGGGACCCAGGCTTGATGATGAAAACTTTCAAAAACCGTATCAGGTTTGAAAGTGTCTTCATTCGACTCCGTGGTGTAAGAGCTCACAGAGGCGTCAATCCTCTCAGCGATTTCTTCGTCGGTACTAGGAGCCAGAATGGTTACTGAGTGATCTTTCTCAGTTATACCATTAAACAAGTAGCTCGCCCAAGACATCTGCTTGACACCCCTGGCCCTCTAGGAGGTTATTTGACCGCAGATGTGGAAGTGACACAACACTTCCCAATAGGTCTCATAAATTTGAGGGCTCTCCTTCCTCAATAGATGAAGCTCTTCAGAAGTTGGAACATATTCTTCATAAGGGGCGTCTCCCATAACCAGCCCCGAAACTTCATATAGCTCATGAAGGGCGAGCCCCATCTCTCTGGCCGGAGTAAAAAATGTCCCCGTCAAAGGGTTATAATGCTCCAGGATGCCATAAAAATTATGAGAACTTTGCGGCAGGCCATACTGCACAGCCCTAACCGCGTGATGCAGCCCCACCTGTTCCAGCAGAACTCCGAGTTCGACGAGGACAAATCCCACCATCTTGCCCCACCAGGATCTGTCGGAAGAATGAACCCACCCGAGCGGGCGGAAGTCAATGGGAAAATCACCCCGTACCTTCATGAACTGATTGATGAAGGTAGTGCCGAGCCGAGGGTTTCCCCTCTTGGATACTCAGGTCTGACCAACCTGGGAAACAAACCAAAAACCTCTTTCCCATGACCGCCAGAGTGTACTCCTTTGGCGCCTAGTATGCCGAGAGAGACACCGGGGACAGATCGGGTAAGATCCCATTCCATTGCACGGTGAACAGACATGTGCTGGAGATAGGATAAAGGATACATCCTCTCCATATTGGGAAGAAAGAATTTCATTTCCCCTATATGGCGAAGCCACTTGTAATCGTCGTCATGCAAGGCACTACCATCCTCGTCAATGTCATCGCCAAAAAAGAAGACAGATTTCTTTAACGGAGTGCGCGAATCCGTCTCAAACACTCCGTCAATGATAATTTCCCGGAGGGTCCTCATGCTGACTTTAGAGATCTTCTCCTTTCGCTCCTTCGACTTATCAGTAGGCACAGGAGTAGTCTTCTGCAACACAAAGGTCAGATTGTGGTCAGCACCGCCTACATATCCAAAGTGGCACTTGTTGGATAGAGGGTTGGAGGAATATCGCACTGCAAAAGAAAATAACATTTGATCAGAAATCTGAAAGAAAATGATTAACTGTTTGCAACTCAAACGCAGAAATGAACCCAGACACGGAGATCATCAAAATCTGCGTCCAGATCCAAATATCGCGAGGCTAGCATGGAGCCCGCGTTTTAAAAATCTAGGACTTATGAAAATTTTTAAGTATCGGACTCAGACGCAAGATTCATTAAGACCGGCGTCTGATCTCACAAGACGCAAGAATCGTAAGAAATCTGCGCCTAAATCCCTCACGCTTAGAAATATTCTAAGTATTGGATCCAAAACGCAAGGCTCAATGGGGCCCTCTGTTCAACAAACAGGTACGGACTCAAGCGGATAAAAGATGCAGAGGTCATCAAAACCTGCGTCTTGTCTATCGACTCAAGAACCGCGCCTGAAGATCAAACATGGGCATGAGCCCGCGTTGGCGGTTCACATTCAAAAGGGATTTAAGAGTTAAAAGAACTCTGTAAGCCCCTTTAATGGCGGAAACCAAGTCCGATGATTTTAAATACCTGAAATAGGGGATTCCTGTATGGAGGAACCACCCATTTGGGTCTCAGGAACGATGGCCTTGGAAGACGAAGCAGCATGCTTAGCCTTTGGTGCCATTTCGACCATGGAATCGGTGTTGGGAATGAAAGAAACGAGAAGAACAAAAAAGCTTCAAGCTTTCTTAACCCTAAGAGGTTCAAATGAAGAAGAAGTGTCTGATGATGACTCTTGAAAGACTGTTGCCTTTTATAGGCACAATGATTCGCAGAGATACGCGTCGCTTGGCTCGACGCCTAATCTCTGCCTGAAGCATGGAAAGCGTATTAAATGCAGCGCAAAATTTGCGCACCAAAAAGAAGATGTCCCCTCAATTCTACAGGACACGTGGCAACGCGCTCACAGCAAGGATTCGCGTTCAACAGCTGCGTCTTCATCCCAAAAGACGCGTCCCTCCGAAGGTCGCGCCTTTTCAACTAGGCCAAAGCCGCGTCTACTCCACAGAGCGACAGCCGCGTCTTCATCCCAAAAGACACATCCCTACAGAAGGCGCGTCTTTAAAACCGCATAACCCCTGCGTCTACAGGAGTTGCATTCAGTCCTTACTTCTGCAATTCAGTTCAACAGTACACTGGCACAAGCAGATGACTGTTCACCCCTGGTTTAAAGTACACTAACGACAAACCCAGAGCATCGAGGAGGTTTAGACTGTGTATCTAGACACTCGCCACGATCATTTTTGACGGCTTCAAAGAGTTCAACAGTACACTCACGAAGACCATACTTCAAACAAGATCAAGCTCGGAGCATTGTCAGTTCAATCATGAGAAGGGTGAATTCAGCTAGAGTCCAAAGTATTTTGAAATCCGTCCCAGCCAACCGCGGAATATCAAAAACTTTGGAGGGGGTTCTGTAGGCTGTCTAAAAATCATTAAAAGACAAGTCATCAAAAAGCAGAACTCCAGACGCAGGGCTAGTCTCAGCATCACTGCAGCAGCAAGACGCGAGGGTCGAAACCCGCGTCTCAGCTTCACTACTGCACCAAGACGCGAGGGTCGAAACCCGCGTCTCAGCTTCACTGCGGCACCAAGGTGCGAGGGTCGAAACCCGCGTCTCAGCTTCACTGCGGCACCAAGGCGCGAGGGTCGAAACCCGCGTCTCAGCATCACTGCAGCACCAAGACGCGAGGGCCGAAACCCGCGTCTCAGCCCCACTGCAGCAACAAGGCGCGAGAGGAGATACCCGCGTCTCAGTTATAACTGCCCTTGTTATGGGGTTAATCACTGCCCACATAATGAGGAAGTTAACCCCCATTGTGGAGTGTTTCTAGGGGGCACGTTCACCTCTGGGACCTCTATAAATAGCCCCGCTTGTTATTCAGAAGGGGTCGATCAGATAATTCTGGGAGAAGAATTTGACTTGTGAGCTTCCACAGAAAATGAAAGAGAGTTCAACTCTTCAAACAACTTGCTGCGTACAAGCCAATCTTTGCATATAATCTCTTTGAGATTCCTGGTCAATCAGGAGCTGTGTCACTCCATCGACCATCCAAAGAGAAGATCCCCAAAAGTTCTTAACGTTCACCCGGTCAACGGAAAATAAGATTCACTTTCCACCGCCACCTGAAGAACCCAGCATTAAACAAAGGGGAGATTCAAGTCTCAACATCTTCCCTCTCTTGTAATCGGAGTGTAAATCCATTGTAATCTTTCAATTGATTCAAGAAAATTTTACAAGGAACCCTACTCTCCCGTCAAACACCCGCGTCCGGAAATTGAATTCTTCCACTAAAATCATCATGGCCGACGGGATATCCTCCTCCTTCGCTCGGCAACCCACCATCATTCTGGCCTTTCCACTCTCCGCCTCACCAGTGTGTCTCGATCGCCATCGAGCAAGACCCAAAGTTGTAGATTCTTAATAATTAGGGTCTTAATTTAGTTAATTAAGGTTATGCTTGGAGATTGGAGTATCATTATTAAAGATTATTACATGAGGAAAACAAAGGGAAACTTGTGTTTGAGTCCCTCTGAAAAGATGTCCATGTGAAAAATCCCTGAAGTTTAAAACCATGTGAATAAGTCATTTGACCAAGATTTAAAGTGAAAAAGCTCTTGTCCCCACCCAAATTTTTTTTAATATCCATATTACCCTTGATTAAATGCATTGTCTGAGTTAATTTGAGCAGCTCGCGTGACGGGCAGCTCGTCACGCGCTAGTCGTGTGGGCCAGCTTAGAGAGAGGATTTTTCTTGTCCACTCTTTTCATATTTCTTTCCATCTCAAAGTGGATAATTTTTTTTGCATTGATATTTTTTTGCATAGATATTATATTTCTATTTACCCTTCTCTAATTTTTTTTGTCCAATACTAACTACGCATTGAAAAAAATTCCATAGATTTACCCTTAGCAATTTATTTATAATCAACAAATTATTCATAACATATAAATATTTATTTAGTTTTAACTTATAAATTATGTACACCTCTAATATTCTCTCTATGTTCTCCAAACTTTTGTCCATCTTCTCATATCTTATGTTCACTTTTTCTAATACTATGTCCACTTTATTTAATATTCTATCTACCTATTCTAATTTTCTTTAATATTATGTCCACTTTCTTTAAAATTATATCTCCAAAGATATGTCCACTTTGTTTAATATGACTTCTTTAATATTCTGTCCATGTTTTCAAAATAAAAAATCGACCTACTCTAGTATTTTGGATACCTTGTAAATGATTTTATCTACCTTCTCAACAATTTGTTGAGATTAGAGACAACCTTCAGCGGCCCTAGGGGCGGCAGAGGGCGGACATCGCGCCCAGTTTTTCTCTTTTTCTGTCTGTCTTGTTGCCCATTAATACACTCCACGATTTTATTTTGATGATTACAAACCACATGAAGTTATATGGTAATAATCAAATTCTAATTTTTATAAGCTTACAGGGTCAAGAGATTGGAAGATGTCTTATTCTTTCTCATAAGGAAGGTTTGAAGTGATCAAGTTGATTCAAGAAAGGGATTCAAGCTCGAAGGATCAAAAGCGTGAATTTTGGAGAAGCCCTCTTGATGAAGACTTGAAGATTATATAGCCCTATGTAAGATCTTAGAATGTTTAAGTTTTGATGTTGAATTGATACTCAAGAAGATCTACACACACAAGATTTCAAAATCAAGTCTTTGGTTTTTGCTGTTTAAACGTGTTTTTCAAAAATATTTATTGAAACATGTTAATATTTTCCTATATTTTTATAACCAGTCATATACATGCTTCTAATAGCCCATATGTTGCCAAAATATTTTTTATACATAAAAATTATTTTAAACTAAGTTCTATTTCAAAAATACTATTTATTATAACTTTCGGGCTTAGCCGGTCGGCCACTCGGTCGACCGTCAGTTGTGCTCGGTGTTTTGTATGCTAACTCGGTCGACCAAGCGATCGACCAATTATGCACACTGATGAGTATCTGTGCACATGGGTCCGTTGACTGACCGGTCGACCGTTTCATTGGCCAATAGTCTCTGTTTGGCCCTCTGGTCGATCGACTGGTCGACCAATAATTTGTCAGGACTTACTGTATTAATTGCTTGGCCGCTCGGTCGACCGATAGCCTGTACGACTAGTTTTGACCAGCTGTCGGTCGATCAGTAATTGTGGAAAAATAAAGTTTAAGGAAAGTGTTATCTAATAGGGCGGTGTTCTTTGATTTCTCGCAATGTAAGGCTATACGGGTCTAATCCTCAGGGAGAGATGCGATGGAAGCTTTTTGGTACAATCTTCTCTGTTTGAGAAACTTAAAAGAAAGAATGAGAGAATATTTGTTTGGTTGTTTAAGAATAAAAAATTTGAGATTTGTTTTGGTATTTTGCAGATGTAAGAAAGGTTCACAATTTGCTAATCATCCACCATCACTAACAAGCTAAAATTCAATAGATATATACTTCACTTTGAATCCCAAACAGACTAATCTACCACATAAGTCGAGCAAAACATATAAGATGGAAATCAAATCCTATTTAAAATAACACTAATCAAAGTTTAAAATTAAACTATCAAGAGATTTAATCAAGCATAGGATAAGAAAACAATTGAAAAGTATTAGCAAGTAATTAACTTAGTTTCCCATCCTCATGTGCCTTCAAGAAGCAAGGCTTGGAGTAGGCATGCAAATGATTCAATCGGGTTTATCTATTAAATATTAGATGTTAATGGTGGTGATAGATTAACAAGTAATGAAAAAGAATTAGTTGCTTGATTGGTAGTGAAAAGTGCATTTTTATCATCATATTTACCATCACATTTTCATATTTATTCATTTAATTCTGCACATTTCTTAATAATTTGTAATTTATTGTGTGCAGGCCTCGAATTATTATTTTAATAATAAATAAAGCTTAAAGAGCCCAAAAGCCCAGATCCAAGCCCATATTTGAAGCCCAAGAGTCAAAGTGCAAATAGCAGATTGTCAAAGTGCAAATACACAAAGGGCTAAAGTTGCAAATATCAAAGATGAGGGAAGGATAGACTTCTACCCAACCCTAAACTCTTGCAGATGAGAATGAAAAGAGTGCAGAGATAAGGAAATTCATTTAAAAGAGATTGGGAGAATTCAAAATCTAGGTAACTTGATTATCAAGTTATCTCGAAATCCCAATATGAAGAGCCAGGATCATACTTCCAGAAGCAGGCGCCCACATGGACGGACCAGGAGAAGCCACGCGACAAAGCGCGTGGCCTGACTCCACTATACTGCCGCAATTTTGCGGTAAAAGCCGCAATTTTGCGGCAATTTGATGTTATCTGGATACCAGCTTTCGTGGGCAACTTCATCCGGGACTCTTCGGCATTCTGCACCTATAAATACCCCCTGCAGTGCAACGTACAGAGCGTCCAGAGGCGAGCCAAGGGCCAAAAGCTAGGGTTTAGGTTTTTATTTCTTCTAGGTTAGACTTTGTTTTCGTTTTTATTTTATAAATTTTGTAACTGAGAGTGGAGGAAGCTTTCATGGAGGATGGAGTCTTCGCTTGTACTGAGGTGATAGCGCTATAAGCCCGCTTATCTTCCATTGTTAATGAAATCCATTTAAGGTTCGTTTTTGTTATTATTTTATGTTTTTCATCTCTTGTTTATTCTTGTGCTTCTATGTTCCTATTTTCTTTCTTCTATGTGTTCTCTAATGCCTTGTGAACAATGAGACCCAACTGCTTCGAGACTGCCTAGCCAACAAAGATCCCTTGATGGCTTATGGCGATGAACATCCTATACGCCATACTTGCAAGTCTTCCGAGAAAAGGTAAATCATCACACGGATCAAAGGTAAGCAGGCTGAAGAGGTTCGTACGTGTTTTCTTTCTTTTCTTCCTTTAGTTTAGATCCACATCTTCCTAAATTCTTTCTCTTCCACTTCACTGTAAATAACACCCATTGTAAATACCACTATTTAACAATAAAAAAGATAAACTTTAGAGAAACTTGCTTAACGCTTCCATCGCAGTCCCTCCCTGAGGATCACGACCCGCATAGCCCTGCTACCGCGGATTAGAATTGAGAACTTGCACATCCTATTCTTAAAACTAAAATACTATATTTTCTGTGCAGGAAATCTCAGTCAACAAATTGGCGCCGTTGCCGGGGAGGGACGGTAAGTTATTCTCTAAAACAAAAATTTAATTTTTAACTAATTCTTTATTCTTTTCTGTTTGCAGGTTTGGAGAACAGGAAACAGAAACATAGCAGCAGCAGTGGACATATTGCTATTCTGTGCCTCTGCCCTCGAAGGCAGAGCACAGGAAGCTACTGTTTTGCCGCAGATCTGCGGCCAGAGCCGCAATTCTGCGGCAACAGTAGAGAACTACTGATCCCAATTTCTGCAGGTTGCTGCAAAGTTCAAATACTGTTTACTGCTCTGTTGATTTTGTTCTGTGATAACCCTGCTTACTGCTAATTAATTCAACAGTAAAAAGTTTGTTGTTAATGATAAAAATTGATTAGACGTTTGCATATTAGGCACGTGTCTTTTCAAGTTATTTATTTTTACTGTTGAAGAGTGCTGGCGACAAGGTACGTTTGCATAGCATATAGATTAGGAAACACTCTTGGTTGTTTACTGCTTTTTTGAGTGATTACTTTTCTACAGCTTTACACGTACACTAATTCATCTTAAGGGCATAACCCATAAATAAGATAAGGTGGGGATTTCATCACCCTTCCTTAGCCCAAAAATCATATTCAAAGCACTCACTAACCTAAGCCTAACTTAAAATTAGTAGACGTTGGCCCTAGGGACACTCGGACTCAATTAGGAGATTATCCTAAGGGGGAACGGTGTTGGAAGTTGACTCCTGCCAAATCAGTGTCTAGGAAGGGGATTGAGGGCCGAAAGCCCGAAGTGTGGTGGTTATTTAATTAAGGAACGTCTTTGACGGAAAACCTCCCACCACTCTTGCCCTGACCTGGCTGATTAACTCGTGGTCAAAGTCTGCACCCTACCTCCCGTGGACGATCTAACCAGTTAGGAGTCGTCTAGGTCATAGGTCTACCCTAACTTAGGTTAGAATTTTTTCTTTTTTGTTTGCTTTTTCTTTGTTTGTTTTCTTTTTATTTGTTTGCGTTGGTGTGATATGGCATATAATAATAATTTTTCCAACTTTAATCCATATTACACACCTAACTATTTTTCGGATATTACCAACCCGGCATATCACAACTTTGACCAATCTAGTGTGCCGGAATGGTCTTATCCGAATGATTATAACCCATACCCCCCATCTTATGATCATAATTTTCATACTTTCAACTCTTCACAAAGTCAATGGGGATTCAATACCCCTGAGCCATATGGTCAACCACCTGTTCAACCATTATCGTCATATATGTCTTTTCCCACATCACCAAGGTTTCAGTCCACCATTGATCTATTCGATGGGATAGAAGAAAAAGTGGATCGGTTGCAAGATACAATGAATGATCAAATTTCTAGACTTTCCAACATTCTTGACCAAGTTGATAGGAACCAAGAATCATTCTGTCTAGAAGACCTTGATCAAAATTCAATTTCATCACATCAATATGAACTTGATCAATCCCAATCTTTGGATAAATTGGCTAGTTTGAATTTCAATGAGATTGAATTAGATTATGAGTGTGAACCTGATTCCCAACTTTGCGATTCAGTTTCCATCTTCGAATCTATGTTGACTCCGGTATCCTTACCCAATTTGGACCAATTTCCTGAGCCAACATTTGTTCCCGTACCTATAGATCATGAAATTGAATCACCATTTCTTGATGATCATCATATTGAACTTGACCAATTTCATACAATTGAAAGTCCCATTGACAAATTGGCAAGTTCTCATTTTTATGAGATTGAAATCAATGAGATATGTGACCTTGATTCTCAAATTTGTTGTGATCGAGTTCAAATTCCCGAATCAATATTGACTCCTGTTCAGTTACCCGACTTAGGTAATATTTTTGAGTCAGTTTCGATTCCCACTCATATCATTCCTGAACTTGAATCACCACCATTGAGTCACATTCCATTGTGGGAGGATGATTGTGGACTTGAGCTTCAACTAAGTGATTTGGACCCACTTCCTGAACCTAGCCCGACTCCTGAACCCTTACTTGATTTGAGTTTCTTTCCTGAGTCGGTATTTGTTCCCGTACCTATGATGTCCAAGTCAATCATTCCATCTTTTCATACTCCATTCTGGGACAAGGAGGTTGACACAATTGACTCTGAAATTAATTATGAATTATGGAAATTTGATGGGGTGGAAATTTTAAAAAATGATTATACATATATTTTAGTGGGTTATGTAAGGAAAATTTCTGGTGGGTTCCACCAAATTATTTGTTATCTTGATTGGGCCGCATTTCGTGGACCAATTAGACCACCTCCGGAACCACCACCCTAAGGTAACTTCCGCCTTCCCTTGTTCTGTTTCATGCATATATGCATTCATTCATACATTGAGGACAATGCATGAGATAAGTGTGGGGGTGGGCTTTACTAACATACTAACATAAGTAGACACTAACAAAATTTGCTAATAAAAAAAAATATAAAAAAAAATGTTATAAAAAGGAAATATTTTGACTTATTTTTTTTGAAAGAAATCTAAGTTAGTTTTAAGGATTAGGAAAATCGGGATTAGGATTTCTAAAAACTTGGTCAAAATAAATAAATTGTTTAAATTTTTAGGTATAGGAGAGAAATTGAATAAGTAATTAGTCTTGATTTTTACCTTAATGAAATATGCATACCAAATGCATATCTAGGATTCTAAGACAAAGACCTTGTGCCTCATAAAAAAAAAAGAAAAAAAATCACCAATTAAGCTGATACATGTGCCTCAAGAAGCATAAGTATTCATGCCTAAAGGTGAGTAAATAAAATAAAGTCCTTAGTTTTGAGGCCTATTTCACTCGAATTTGAGTCCGCGGGGTGTTTTCTCACCTGGTGCCCTAAAGCCAACCGGTTTGGGAGTCATCGACTTTAAGTTCGTTACATGGGTGGATTAGAAAGCCTAAGGAAATTAAGGAAAAATTACTTATATATGTATTAACACATCTAATAGTCAATTAGTTAGGTATGAGGGCCTCAAGAAGCCTTAATGCTTATACGAAAGAAAATTAGATGCGTTATACATATTAAAAAAAAAATATATATATATATATATATATAGAGGCGTGAGAGTCCAAGTTAAGGAATTCCTAGTATAAATTCATAAGGATGCATATGATTTTTGGTAACGAAAAAGACTATATTAGAAGTTCAATTTTGACCCTTACCTAAAATGAAAACAATTTACTTTATAAAGACTAAGTCTAAGAATGAATAAAAATGAGGATCCTAAAACTTATAGACTACTTAGTCTCTTCAATAATAATTCAAATATTTTCTTTTTATGGATTTTGTGGGTGCAATCCGCTGAAAACCCTCACGAGACAACACTCGTCCTCTAGGGTAACCTAGAGGTTTAACGGCTTGTTGCACGTGCTAAGTGCAATCGTGATTCCTACGAAAGTGAGTTAGGTTAGATTAACTTTTTCTTTTTCTTTGTTTTTACTCGAGGACGAGCAAAAAGATAAGTGTGGGGGTGTGATTGGTAGTGAAAAGTGCATTTTTATCATCATATTTACCATCACATTTTCATATTTATTCATTTAATTCTGCACATTTCTTAATAATTTGTAATTTATTGTGTGCAGGCCTCGAATTATTATTTTAATAATAAATAAAGCTTAAAGAGCCCAAAAGCCCAGATCCAAGCCCATATTTGAAGCCCAAGAGTCAAAGTGCAAATAGCAGATTGTCAAAGTGCAAATACACAAAGGGCTAAAGTTGCAAATATTAAAGATGAGGGAAGGATAGACTTCTACCCAACCCTAAACTCTTGCAGATGAGAATGAAAAGAGTGCAGAGATAAGGAAATTCGTTTAAAAGAGATTGGGAGAATTCAAAATCTAGGTAACTTGATTATCAAGTTATCTCGAAATCCCAATATGAAGAGCCAGGATCATACTTCCAGAAGCAGGCGCCCACATGGACGGACCAGGAGAAGCCACGCGACAAAGCGCGTGGCCTGACTCTACTATACTGCCGCAATTTTGCGGCAAAAGCCGCAATTTTGCGGCAATTTGATGTTATCTGGATACCAGCTTTCGTGGGCAACTTCATCCGGGACTCTTCGGCATTCTGCACCTATAAATACCCCCTGCAGTGCAACGTACAGAGCGTCCAGAGGCGAGCCAAGGGCCAAAAGCTAGGGTTTAGGTTTTTCCTTCTTCTAGGTTAGACTTTGTTTTCGTTTTTATTTTGTAAATTTTGTAACTGAGAGTGGAGGAAGCTTTCATGGAGGATGGAGTCTTCGCTTGTACTGAGGTGACAGCGGTATAAGCCCGCTTATCTTCCATTGTTAATGAAATCCATTTAAGGTTCGTTTTTATTATTATTTTATGTTTTTCATCTCTTGTTTATTCTTGTGCTTCTATGTTCCTATTTTCTTTCTTCTATGTGTTCTCTAATGCCTTGTGAACAATGAGACCCAACTGCTTCGAGACTGCCTAGCCAACGAAGATCCCTTGATGGCTTATGGCGATGAACATCCTATACGCCATACTTGCAAGTCTTCCGAGAAAAGGTAAATCATCGCACGGATCAAAGGTAAGCAGGCTGAAGAGGTTCGTACGTGTTTTCTTTCTTTTCTTCCTTTAGTTTAGATCCACATCTTCCTAAATTCTTCTCTTCCACTTCACTGTAAATACCACCCATTGTAAATACCACTATTTAACAATAAAAAAGATAAACTTTAGAGAAACTTGCTTAACGCTTCCATCGCAGTCCCTCCCTGAGGATCACGACCCGCATAGCCCTGCTACCGCGGATTAGAATTGAGAACTTGCACATCCTATTCTTAAAACTAAAATACTATATTTTCTGTGCAGGAAATCTCAGTCAACATTGCTCATGCTTGATATTAAACAAAACGGATTTATTTGAAGAAAAGATTGCATAAAGTAGATAAGCAATGTAGGCTGTCTAAAAATCACTGAAGACAAGTCATCAAAAAACAGAATTTAAACTCCAGACGCAAGGCTAATCATCGCAGCATTAAGACGCGAGGGTTGAAACCAGCGTCTCAACATCACTGCAAGGACTAAGACGCGGAGCATGAAAGCTGCGTCTCAGCATTATTACAATACCAAGACGCAGAGTCCAAAGCCCGCGTCTCACGTGAAGTTTGACGCAGACTTTGAAACTCGCGTTTCTCATGCATCACCTCAATGGCAAAATGCGAGGCCCAAAGCCCGCGTCTCGGTTATAACTGCCCTCATTACTGGGTCAATTACTGCCCAGTAATTAGGGAGTTAACCCCCATTATGGAGTATTTTTAGGGGACACTTTTACCCCCTGAAGCCTCTTTAAATAGCCCAATTTGCTATGAAAGAGGGGTCGGAAAAATCCTTGGTCAAAAGAACTTCGGTTATAAATCGTAGAAGGACCAAGATCTCTAGCTAAAAAAAAGAGAGAGTTCAACTTTTCTAACAACTTGCTGCGTTCAAGTTTATTTTTGTCTACAATCTCTTTAAGATTCTTGTTAGACAGAAGCTATGTTACTTCGTTCACTATCCAAAGAGAGGATTCCCAAGAGGTCCTGACGTTCACCCAGTCAACGGAAAAGATTCACTTTCTATCGCCACATCAAGAACTCGGTATTAGACAAAGGGGAGATTTGAGCTTGAATATCTCCCCTCTCTTGTAAAGGATTATTGATCCGTTATAATTTTCTTTACAATCAGATAAAGAATTTTCATCTCGATCTTCAATTTTTCCTCACCAAACAAGAGATGGCGACTCCGCTGGGGATTTCTTTCTCTACCATGAGCAAGTTGTGGCGCAAGGTGACGTCACCTACATGGGAAAAATGGTCGAATCACTCATTAAGGTTGCTTATAAAGAAGCAATCATCGCTAAATGGTCGACTGACATAATGGGCCATACTGCTCTCCCAATATGAGATGCGCTTTCTACCGTAAAAAGTCGTGAAGGGACAAGCGATGGCAGATTTCCTGGCTGAACATCCAGATCCAAAAGTGACTGAACTTTACGAGGATCTTCCAGACGAGGTTGCTGAAGTTTGTCAGACCCAGACGTTTTTCGAAGGACAGATATGGCAGCTCTTCTTCCACGGTGCATCAAGAACAGGCCCACGAGGGCATGTGTAGCAGGAGTGGGGGTAGTACTAGTTTCTCCACAAAACTACGTGATCCCTCGTGCATTCTAATTAACCGAGCCATGCTCCAACAATGTAGCGGAATACAATGCCCTCTTGATTGGAATGCAAATCGCCGATGAGATTGGCGTTAAAAATCTCGAAGCATACGGTGACTCTAAACTCATCGTTAACCAAGTTCGCGGAGAGTACGAAGTCAGGCATGAAGACTTAGTACCCTATTTCAATGCAACTATCTCTATGGCTGAAAAGTTTGAAAAATTTTACATCAACCATGTACCATGCCAGCAAAATGCGCACGCAAATGCACTGGTATCTCTCGCTGCCTCCTTAGCCCTTCCAGCTGGAGTAGTAGAGAAAATACTTGTTTATAGCCACGACTTTATTGCCCAAGAATCGCTTTTGAAGATCACCAAAAGCCGACAGGAGACTGTCAAGCCAAAGAAGCTTTAGAGACTTCAACATGTCCAGAACTCAAGGATTGGCGATTCTCGTACATCGACTATGCATTGTATGACATCCTTCCTGATGATCCCAAAGAGGCGGCTGCCATTAGAAGGAAAGCCCCTAAATTCTACTATAATGCGATCACGCGAACACTATATCGCCGATTGCATGACAGGATCCTCCTCCGCTGTCTGTTACAAAAGGAGTCACAGGAAGTACTCAAAGAAGCGCACAATGGCAAGTGTAGAGCTCATCAGCCCGGTCTGAAACTCGGAGATCGACTCCAAAGGCTGGGATATTATTGGCCTACGATGATTCCAGACGCCATCACTTACGCCAAACGATGCCATGCCTGTCAAGTCTATGGCGATTTCATCCATCAAGCACCAGGATATCTTCGCTCTACAACCTCAACCTGGCCATTTGAGATGTGGGGAATGGACGTGGTCAGCCCTATCAGCCCACCTTCATCCAAGGGACATCGGTTCATCTTAGCTATAACCGATTACTTCTCTAAATGGGCTAAAGCTATTCCCTTGAGGGAGGTAAAGGCATCTGAAGCGATCAAATTTGTTAAACACTAAGTCATTTACCGCTTTGGTGTGCCACGACGGATCATTCATGACAATGGGTCCTAGTTTGTCAGCCAAGCTTTTCAAAGATTCTGCAATAAGTTTAGAATTTAGAGTGTGTCTTCAAGGGCATACTACTCAGCCGCTAATGGCCTCGCAGAAGCTTTCAACAAGACTATTGGAAAGCTTCTCGAGAAATTCATTTCGAAAAGCCAACGTGACTGGGATGACAAATTAGGTGAATGCTTATGGGCTTATCACACAACGATTCGAACCCCGACGAAGGCTACACCTTTCTCCTTGGTGTATGGGTGTGAAACTGTACTCCCATTAGAAATCTAAATCCCATCTCTACGTGTCGCCTTGACAGCAGAGATGACAAATGAAGAGAAGCATCGACTGCGACTCCAAGAACTAGAGGCTTTGTACGATAAACGCCTGCAAGCTCAATAGCAAATCGAGCTCTATCAAGCTCGAATTACCAGAGCCTTCAATAAGAAAGTCAAGGAATGAACTTTCAAGAAAGGCGACCTTGTTTTAGCTGTTAGAAGACCTATGGTGATGACGCATAAGACCAAAGGAAATTTTCAGCCCAAATGAGAAGGACCATTTGTAGTAGAGTCGGTCTACTCAAATGGAGCATATCGCCTCATAACCTCAGATGGTGATACGCTCATGATGTTCTTGAAGAAATACTATTCTTGATGGCACTATTTTCCTGATCAGGTTAATACTAAACCTCTGATCGAAACTCTAGATCCAAGATGAACGCCAAAGAAAAGCTTTCTTCCTCTACTGGATCACATCACGGTCAATCAGCATCAAGCTAATCAAGCTCTGGTTACATCATGATGCATGATGTAAATATTGAAGAAGGAACAAAATGTAAAACTTCAGTTTTAGTTTAGTTACTCTTCTACTGACATCCGACGCCTCTGACGGCTAAGGATAGAGGAAAATGTTGGCTTTTAAGCCTAACATAAGTCTTCGATAACTTATCATGCTGAGGGGAATAGCATGGCTAGCCCAACTCAAACGGTGGTTGGTAAAGGCCTATTAAATCCGTTGATAGCTAAGGGTTTGCTAAGAATCCTAAGGGACTTGGTCCCATTCTCTCCTCCAAAATCTCTTACTAATTCTCACCCACAGAATGGTAGGGCCACAAAAAAAAATACTGTGTTCATCTCCCTAATAAAATGAACGTGGATTCAGTCAAGTTAATATTACACCTTTGATAAACTAGATATTTTTAATTCCCAGTGGATTCAGTCAAGTTAATTTTAAACCTCTGACAACAAAACTCATTAGTAATCCTCGCTGTTATGTTAATACTACACTTCTAACGGCAAATTTTCCATGTCTCAGGAATCAACGATTGTCACGTTAATATTAAACCTCTGATAGTTCATTTTACTTTTCACCCAAAATCCCCTACCAATTCTCTTTATAGAGTGGTAGGTCCACAAATGCAATCATTGCTATGTTAACACTACACCTCTGACAATGAAAATTTCAATACTCCCCAGCGAGTACAAACTTCACTTGTCTCTCCTCCACATGGAGTCACAAGTCATCAAATTCTTATCAAGTTAAACACTACACCTCTGATATTCCAAACTTCACTTGTCAATTCTCATCAATAGAATGACAATTCCTCAAAATTGCTCATATCGCAAATCAACCACTGTCAGGTTAACATCACACCTCTGACAAATTACAGTTAAGTTTAACACTACACCTCTAACAGTGGTTAAGTTGCTGCCAAGTTCAATATTAAACCTCTGACAGTCACTTTCCCTTAGGCTTCCATATCGAAGCTGAGATGAGCGATGCTAAGTTTAACATCACACCTCTAGCATCCAGTTCATTGTTAAAGTCCAACAATACACCTATGACAATGACTTTCCCTTGAATGCCAAGTTCAAAATTGCATCTCTAGCATTACCCTTCATTATCAAGTTCAACATTACACCTATGATAGTGATGTTTTCAGTCTTCCCAAATGAAACTGAAACTCCCGTTGGATCAGGTTAATATCATGTTGACACTTAAAAAAGACAAGATTCTTATTGGTCCGAACAATGTCTAAACTTGTTGACATTTACAAAAGACAAGTGACAAACGAGCTGAAGACCAGTTTTCACCCATCTCCGAGGGACAAGGAAGCAACTTGGACTCCACTGATCCAGCAAGCAGACAGTGAACCCTGATTGTTTCTAAACAGACCTCAGCAGGTCTAAGGTGCTAACACTTAGCATTACATGAGCCCAAAGGGATAGCCTCGTTTGAGAGGCTAATATCACCCAACTTCGCCTTGAAGCCATTCAAAGCCTCGCCAAGAAGCTGACTCGCAAACTTCGCCACAGAGGACTTCCAGCTCCGCCAAAGGGTTTCTTTCGGACTTCGCCAGAAACCGTCTCTAGCTCCGCTACGAGCTCAATGCGGGCAGCGCTGCTATGAATCTGCTACGGTCAACCTTTGACCAATCAAATCTCCGGATGAGATCGGATCCAATTAGATCAAATCCAATCAAGATCAAATCAGAGATCAAATTTGGCAGTTGATTGCCACAATCTCTTGACTCTTCTAAAACGAGTAAGAAGATCAGGGGAAATCCTCCAACGATATGGAAAGGATCAAAACAGATCGAGAAGGTCCACCGACCTGCCAATTCTAGCTTCGCAGAAGCTGAACTTAGCCTCGCAGCAAGGCTACTTTTTAGATTTAAACAGATTTGATTCAATCTGTTTCCATATCTTCAAGGGACGGTTATACCCTTGCTCTCCCTATAAATAGCCCATCAAGGGTACAAGGAGAGAGACAGATACAGACACACGCAGACGGACGCACGAAGAGAGATCGATCGATCGAAGACGAAAAGAGGACTCCACAAGCAGAGGCTTCTTCACGACGCACCGTGCGCTCTCGAATTCAGAGACCTTTTAGAGAATTGCTTTCTCTATCCAGGGTGTTGATACCCTAACATCGTCCTTCTTCTCAAGGAATCTCCGGAACCAAGCGAGAAGGAATTCCTAATTGAAGGCGATTTTGAGAAGCAGCAAGAGGGTTCTACCAACCTTCTGTTCTCTGATTCCCCGAACCAGGCGAGAAGGGAATCTCATCGCTCGCATCGTCAAAGGGACAAAGTGGTCGCGCGCTGACCAGACTCCTATCGGCACACTTCTCCAGAATCTCTGAGGAGATCTACTTGTAATCTTTTTAAGAATACTTGTAATTTAGCTCCTCAACCTTTTTATTGTAAGTTTTCCCCTTTGCGAACATAATGGAAAACATATCACACCTCTGACCCACATTTCTGTCAAGTTAATATCACACCTCTGACAGTAATCTTAAATTCCTGAAATAGAATTTTTTCCCAACTTTGACTTGTTAAGTTAATTATCACCTTTTTTAGCAAGTCAAGAGTCCCTACTTCTATGTGTCTGATTTTCAAAAAAAAAAAAAAGAGAAATTCAAGACATATATGAAGACAAGAAAAAGTGCCACTTTTATTTATATTCAAACATATGAAAGTGATACAAGACGCTCTCTTATACAATAAGATTGAGTGTTACAAAAAAGGAGTATAAAGAAGTCCCTCTCTCTCAGCGAAAGGTTGCACTCACTCCTCAAGACATCTACACTGCTCCAAATACAAGATGTTTGGAAGAGCGCTGAAGAAAGGTTCCTCTCTTCTTCCAATGAATCATGTCGCAGTTGAACAGTGTTGAGACGATTGGATGCTGGTCACATCATGATGCATGATGTAAATATTGAAGAAGCTCATCGCTAACCGAGAACAATGGTGTTTCTCGAGGTCGAAATGCATAAGAACATTCTGATTCCATCCGACCAACTGGTGTGGGCCATAATCCTTCGTTGATGAACATCTCCACCACCAAAAGTCATCTAATGAACATGAGTTTTTCGTCGATGTCACTTCTGGGGGTAAGATTGGTGAAGGGAGGATCCGAGACCTTACAGGTGACGTCCTCTTTCCCGTAACCTACAAAGAGGACACATTTAGTCAGGAATCTGAAAGAAAATGGCTAGATGTTTGAAATTCAAACGCAGTAATGAGACCAGACGTGGAAATAAGTAAAATCCGCGTCTAGACTCAAAAATGTGAAGCTTACATGAAGCCCGCATTTCAAAATCCATAACTTAGAAAATATTTAAGTATCAGACGCGAGACTCAGTAAAACCTGCGCCTGGATCTAAAGACGTAAGGATCACATGAAGTCCATACTTAGAAAACAAATTCTGTGTATTGAGCTCAAAACCCAGGGCTCAACGAGGCCCGCGTTCAACAAACAGATACGGATTCAAGTTGATGAAGCAAAGACGCGGAGGTAGTCAAACCCGCGTCTTGTCTACCAATTCAAGAGTTGCGTTTGAAAATCAAACACGGGTATGAGCCTCGCATTGGCGATTCACATTCAAAAGAGACTTAAGAGAACTCTCTAAGTCCCTTCAATGGCGAAAATCAAATCAGATAGTTTTACTACCTGAAATGGGGCCTCCTGCGTGGATGAACCACCCATTTTAGTCTTAGGAGCAGCAACACTTGAGGACGAAACAACATGCTTGGCTTTTGGTGTCATCGCAATCGTGAAATCGGTGTTGAAGACGTTGAAAATGAAAAAAGCTTTAAGCTTTTCTTAACCCTCGATAAAAAGCTCAGCGAAGAAGAAGAAGAGTCTAATGATGACTCTTGAAAGACTGTTGTCTTTTATAGGCACAGTGATCCGCAGAGATACGCGGCGCAGGTCTCGAGGCCTAATCCCTGCCCGACGCGTGGTATGCGTCTTAAATGCGACGCGAATTTCACGCGTCAAAGGAAGGATGTCCCTTCAACTCCGCCGGACATGTGGCAACGCGCCCAGGACGCGGGACTCGCGTTTAACAAAAACCGCGTCCCTCCAAAGGTCGCCCCTCTTTAGCAAGGCCAAAGGCGCGCCTAGTCAACAGAGTGAGAGCTGCGTCTTCACTTCAAAGATCGCGTCCCTCCAGAGGCCGCGTTTCTTCAGCAAATTAATAGATGCGTCCCTACTCCGAGTGAAGACTGCGTCTCTAAAGAAACATGACCCCTGCATCTACAAGACTTGCATTCAGTCTATGCTTCTGCAAATCAATTCAATAGTACACTAGCATAAGCAAACGACTGTTTACCCCTGATTCAATAGTACGCCAACAACCAGCTCAAAGCACTGAGGAGGTCTGGACTGCATATCTAGACACTCACCACGATCATCTCTGGTGGCTTCAAAGGGTTTTACAGTACACTCATGAAGACTATACTCCAGACAAGATCAAGCTCAGAGTATCTCAAATGATTGTCAGTCCAATTATGAGAAGTATGAATTCAACCAGAGTCCAAAGTATTTCGAAATCCGTCCCCATCAACTGCGGAATATCGAAAACTATGGAGGGGATTCTGTAGGCTATCTAAAAATCACTGAAGATAAGTCATCAAAAAGTAGAATCCAAACTCCAAACGCAAGGCTAATCATTGCCACCAGCGCAGCACCAAGATGCGAGGGTTAAAACCCGCGTCTCAACATCACTGCAAGGACCAAGACGCGTAGCATGAAAGCTGCGTCTCAGCATTATTGCAGTACCAAGACGCAGAGTCCAAAGCCCATGTCTCACGTGAAGCTTGACGCAGAATTTGAAACTCGCGTTTCTCAAGCATCATCTCAATGGCAAAACGTGAAGCCCAAAGCCCGCGTCTCGGTTATAATTGCCCTCATTACTGAGTCAATTACTACCCACATAAAGAGGGAGTTAACCCCCATTATGGAGTATTTTTAGGGGACACTTTTACCCCCTGAAGCCTCTATAAATAGCCCAGTTTGCTATGGAAGAGGGGTCGGAAAAATTCTTGGTCAGAAGAACTTCGGTTGTAAGCCGTAGAAGGACCAAGATCTCTAGCCAAAAAAAATAGAGAGAGTTCAACTTTTCTAACAACTTGCTGCGTACAAGTTTGTTTTTGCCTACAATCTCTTTGAGATTCTTGTTGGACAGAAGCTGTGTTACTTCGTGCACCATCCAAAGAGAGGATCCCAAGAGGTCCTGACGTTCACCCGGTCAACGAAAAATAAGATTCACTTTCCATCGCCACATCAAGAACCCGGTATTAAAAAAAAGGGAGATTTGAGCTTGAATATCTCCCCTCTCTTGTAAAAGATTATTGATCCGTTGTAATTTTCTTTACAATCAGATAAAGAATTTTCATCTCGATCTTCAATTTTTCCTCACCAAACACCTATATGCAAGGGGAGCTTAACATCTCCTCTATATATAGATGCATGTTGAGTGTACTACACATATAGTAGAGCTTGACCTCTCTTTCTTATGTGGTACACATGTGTAAGGGGAGCTTAACATCTCCACTTATACATTGTATATTATACTTTATGTGGGTTAGGGTGTCGTCATTCCTACTCCATGTAATGCATGTATACAGGGGGGGCTAAGTTAACGTCTCTCCTCTTCATGAATATATATCGCATATACATCTTTATTATTTGTTTGTCTTCACCTCTTTGTTGATGAATTGACAAAAAGGAGGAGAAGAATTTAGAGTGTATATGCATGTTTGTTGATTATTCACATATATTTATTTAGCTTATAAGCTTTTATTGAATATCCTTATTGTTTATTCTATGCATGAGTTAAGGGGGAGCTTCTATGAAGTTTATCTTTAATTCATGCATATATAACTCCATGAGTTTTATCATCATAAAAAAGGGGAGGTTGTTGGCTCAAAGGCCCATCACTCTAGTTTCAATGATGATTAATGTAGGCTGTCTAAAGATCACTAAAAGACAAGGCACCAAAAAGCAGAGTCCCAAGCTCCAGACGCAGGGCGAATCTCAGCCAGCGCTGCAGCACCAAGGCGCGAGGGTCGAAACCTGCGTCTCAGCCAACGCTGCATCACCAAGGCGCGAGGGTCGAAACCCGCATCTCAGCCAGGCTGCAGCACCAAGGCGCGAAGGTCAAAACCCGCGTCTCAGCAGCACTGCAGCACCAAGGCGCGAGGGTCGAAACCCGCGTCTCAGCAGCGCTGCAGCACCAAGGCGCGAGGGTCGAAATCCGCGTCTCAGCCAGCACTGCAGCGCCAAGACGCGAGGGTCGAAACCCGCGTCTCAGTTATAACTTCCCTCGTTATGGGGTCAATCACCACCCACATAATAAGGAAGTTAACCCCCATTGTGGAGTGTTTTTAGGGGGCACGTTCGCCCCTGAAACATCTATAAATAGCCTCGTTGCTATGGAGAAGGGGTCGGATTTTTTTTGAGATCAGAGAATTCGGAGAGAAGAGCTTGACTTGAGAGCTTCCACAGAGAAGGAAGAGAGTCCAACTCTTCAAGTAACTTGCTGCGTACAAGTTCATCTTTGCCTGCAATCTCTTTGAGATTTCTGGTTGACAGAGCTGTGTTACTCCGTCCACCATCCGAAGAGAAGATCCCCAAAAGTTCCTGACGTTCACCCGGTCAACGGAAAACAAGATTCACTTTCCATCGCCACTTGAAGAACCCAGCACTAAACAAAGGGGAGATTCAAGATTCAACATCTTCCCTCCCTTGTAGTCGGAGCATTAGTTTGTTGTAATCTTTCAATTGATTCAAGGAAATTTTACACCGAATTTTTCTTCTCCGTACCAAACAAGAGATGGCGACTCCGCTGGGGACTACTTTCGTTACTGACGAACAAGTTGTGGCGCAAGGTGACATCCTCTACAAAGGGAAAACGGTCGAATCGCTCGTCGTAGAATTCGACCAGGCAAAGTATGAAGAGTTCCTCTCTTCCGGCTCCAAGAGCCCAAAGGCCCGCGCCTACCGCAGGGTCTCTACGGGAACCTGCCCTGAATTCTGCTCTGAGCTTCTCTCAGAGGCAGCTGCTATGAGGGATGTTGTGGCCAATCACGCCATGCGTGACACCCGCGCCAACGTCTCTCAAGAGACCGCGTGGTCAAGTTCTCTGGTGTCTAGCCAATCCATCCTCTTCCTCAGCACCAGGTCGTTGTTGGTTTCTCTCAACCCCCACGACGTAACCGGAATGCTGAACGCCGATAGAGGAGGCGGGCGTGTCAACTGCAAGTTGGAACAACTGATCGTCCAATTGAGGCAGGACGCAAGCCTCAAACCGGCGTCTCTGCTGCACCACATCCGGCACGCGAAATCCGCGTTTGGCAGCCCAAACGTGAGGTTTACCAAGTTGGCTCCTCTGAAGCCCCACTCCCCAGATGCCAAGGCGAAACTCGCAAGCCTTGTCGAGTACAAGAGGCACACGCCTCTAGGCGTGGGGCCCAGCAGCCCTGCATCTCTCAAGCGTCTCTGCCCAGACGCAATAATCAGCAACGCGATAGCCACATCTCTTCTCAGCAGAGACGCCAGAAGCGCGTCCTGAAGCCACGACGCGAGAACCGCGTCTCTGAACCCCGCGTCCTAGCTGTACAGAGCAAGGATGCCTCCCGCCCTCGGCATTACGAGGCTAATCTCTTTGATCCTCCTCCCACGGATCTGAGAGATTATTTGACGAAGAAAAGAAGTACTAATCGAATCACTTCATCATGTTGCTGCGAACGGCTTATCACGATGCTCTCTGAGTGTCGTTGCAGTTCAGGTGCAAACCAGCAGTCTCTAGTTAGACAGCTGACCCTGATTCCCCGATCAGCTAAAAGAAGTCATTCCCACAGGAGGAGGATTTTCTCTGACGCTGAATACCCTGAGCTCACTGCAAACATGACGAGCAGGAGTAGGGGAAAGCAACCTGTAGTCAGCTCCGCTGAGTCTGACACAGAGCCGGAAGGAGTGTACCGACATACTCGCACTCGGACTGGGGTAATTCCCCCGATCAATTACAGTGCCCTGGCTCGGAGCATTGAAGTAAATGACTCGCATTCCGCCATTGCAGAGTCACAGGCTTCGAACTCTTCCATAGAGAAGGAGGCCTTTATCTACATGACAAAAACTCCTGAGGAGACAGCCAGGCGCTTGGAGCAGCAAGCCCAGGCCCAAAAGGACATATAGTAGCAGGAGTAGGGGTAGTACTTATCTCCCCACAGAACTATGTGATTCCTCGAGCCTCTCATTAACCGAGCCTTGTTCCAACAATGTAGCGGAGTACAATGCCTTTTTGATTGGAATACAACTCACCGATGAGATTGGCGTTAAAAATCTCGAGGCATATGGTGACTCTAAACTCATCGTCAGCCAAGTTCGCGGGGAGACGAAGTCAGACATGAAGATCTAGTACCCTATTACAATGCAACTGTCCACATGGCCGGGAAGTTCACCAACTTTTACATTGACCATGTACCACGCAAGCAAAATGCGCATGCAGATGCACTGGCGTCTCTCGCTGCCTCTTTAGCTCTTCCAGCTGGAGCAGTAGAGAAAATATTTGTCTACAGCCATGACCTGTATTGTCCGAGAGTTGCTCTTAAGGACTCCCAGGAGCCAACAGGAGATTGTCAAGGCAAAGAAGTTCTCGAGTCGTCAGCCGGTCCAGAGCCTAGAGACTGGCGATTCCCTTATATTGATTATGTCTTATATGACATCCTGCCTGAGGACACCAAAGAAGCGGCTGCCATTCGAAGGAAAGCCCCCAAATTCTACTATAATGCGATCACACGAACATTGTATCGTCGATCGCATGACGGGATCTTGCTTCGCTGCCTATCACAAAAAGAGGCCCAGGAGGTATTGAAAGAAGCCCATGGCGGCACGTGCGGAGCCCATCAACCTGGCCCAAAACTTGGGGATCGGCTCCAAAGGTTGGGATATTATTGGCCTAAGATGATCACTGACACTATCACTTATGCCAAAAGATGTCACGCCTGCCAAGTGCATGGTGATTTTATCCATCAAGCACCAGGGTACCTCCACTCGACAACTTCTACCTGGCCATTCGAGATGTGGGGCATGGACGTAATTGGCCCTATCAGCCCACCCTCATCAAAAGGACATCGGTTTATTTTAGCCATAACCGATTACTTCTCCAAATGGGCTGAGGCCATTCCTTTGAAGGAGGTAAAGTCATCTGATGTGATCAAATTCGTTAAACATCACGTCATTTACCGTTTTGGTGTACCTCGGTGAATCGTCCATGACAATGGACCCCAGTTCATCAGTCAGGCTTTCCAGAGGTTCTGCGCTAAGTTCAGAATCCAGAGTGTGTCCTCAACGGCATACTACCCCGCCGCTAATGGTCTCGCAGAAGCTTTCAACAAAACCATCGGCAAACTTCTCAAGAAATTCGTCTCGAAAAGTCAGCGTGACTGGGACGACAAGCTAGGTGAATGCTTATGGGCCTATCGCACAACTGTGCGAACCCCGACTAAAGCCACGCCATTTTCTTTGGTATATGGGTGTGAAGCCGTGCTTCCACTGGAAATCCAAATTCCGTCTCTACGCGTCGCCTTGACAGCAGAGATGACAAATGAGGAGAAGCATCGACAGCGACTCCAAGAGTTGGAAGCCTTAGATGATAAACGTCTGCAAGCCCAACAATAAATCGAGCTCTACCAAGCTCGGATTACCAGAGCCTTTAACAAGAAAGTTAAAGTGCGAACTTTCAAGAAAGGTGACCTTGTCTTAGCCGTCAGAAGACCTATGGTGATGACACATAAGACAAAAGGGAAATTCCAGCCCAAATGAGAGGGACCATTTGTAGTAGAATCGGTCTACTCAAATGGATCATATCGCCTCATAACTGCAAATGGCGATACACTCATTATGCCGATCAATGGCAGGTTCCTGAAGAAGTACCATCCTTAATAGTACTCCTCCTCTGATCAAGTTAAAAGTACACGTCTGATCAGAGCACTAAGAAAAGTTTCTTTCCTTTGCTAGACTACAAGCTAATCAGGCACTGGCTGCACCATGATGCATGTTGATAAAGAAACAACTTGGGTTCTAATATTCTTATCTTTAACGTCCGACGCCTCCTACGGCTAAGGATAGAGGAAAATGTTGGCTTCTAAGCCCAACATAAGTCTTCGATAACTCATCATGCTGAGGGGAATAGCATGGCTAGCCCAACTCAAACGGTAGTTGGTAAAGGCACCTCAGATCCGTTGATAGCTGAGGGTTTGCTAAAAATCCTAAGTGGATATAGTTCCACTCTCTCCTCCAAAATCCCTTATCAATTCTCATACACAGAATGGTAGGTCTACAAAATATAATCATTGCTACATTAACACGATACCTCTGATAATGAAAATTTTCAATACTCCCTATCGAGTACAAACTTTACTTGTCAACCCTATACGGAGTAGCAAGCCTTCAAGTTTGCCAGGTTAACACTATACCTCTGGCACTTCAAACTTCACTTGTCAATTCTCATCAATAGAATGGCAGGCCCTCAAATTGCTCGTATCGTAAACCAATTTTTGTCAAGTTAATACCACACCTCTGACAAATTACTGTTAAGTTCAACATTACACTTCTAACAGTAATCAAGTTGCTGCCAAGTTCAATATTAAACCTCTGACAGTCATCTTTCCTCAGACTTCCAGATCGAAGCTGAAATGAGCGATGCTAAGTTAAACACTACACCTCTAGCGTCCAGATCATTGCCGAGTTCAACAATACACTTATGGCCATGACTTTTCCTCGGACTTCCTTGTCAAAGTCGAGATGACCAATGCCAAGTTTAAAATTACACCTCTAGCATTACCCTCGCTGCTAAGTTAAACATCACACCTATGGCAATGATACTTTCAGTTTTCCCAAATAAAACTGAAATGCTTTTGAGTCAAGTTAATATCACACCTCTGACTCACATCCTTGTTAAGTTAACATCACACTTCTGACAAGACTACATTCAACCCGTTAAGTTAATATCACACCTCTAACGGTAAAAGTTCTCCTAGATTCCCCGCGAGTCTAGTCTCACTTGTTTTTCTCATCAACAGAACAACAAGTCTACCTAAAAACATTGTTAGGTTAACATTACACCATTAACAGTGTTTTCATTAGATCCCCAGCTGATCTTAATCAAGTTAATCCCTAACCTCTGATAAAAGCTCATCTTGCCTGGGGGTACAAGTTTCACCTGTCACTTTCCTTTATAGAGTGGCAGGTCCACAAAAATTATCTTATCCCTTGTCAAGTTAATATCACACCTCTGACAGCATTGTTGAGTTTCTGAAATAGGATCTCTCTCTACAAAATTTGACTCGTTAAGATTATCATCATAGTTTTGACAAGTCAAAGATTCTTTGCTTCTATTCGTCTGACTAACAAAAAAAAAGGAGTCCAAGACAATAGAAGGAAAAAAAAGTGTCACTTTTATTTATATCCAACATATGAAAGTGATACAAAACGTTCTCTTATACAATAAGATTGAGTGTTACAATAAAGGAGTACAAAGAAGTCTCTCTCTCTCTCAAAGGTTGCACTCACTCCTCGAAGCATGTTCACCATTCCAAATACAAGATGTTTGGAAGGGCGCCAAAAATGGGCTGAGCACTGTGATGACGTTTGGGGGCTGATTATGTCACCATGCATGACGTAAACATTGAAGAAGCTCCTCGTTAATCAAGAGCAATGGTGTTTCTTGAGGTCAAAAGGCAGCAGAATCTTCTGATTCCACCTGACCATCCGAAGTGGGGGTATGATCCTTCATTGATGAACATCTCCACCACCAGAAAGTCATCTAATGAGCATGGAGTTTTCATCGATGTTACTTCTGGGGTAAGTGAAGGGAGGATCCAAGACCATACCCACCACTATATCCACCGCCATACTCACTCTGACCATGCCATGCTAAGAAGCATGACTGGTGCATTGAATCCAAAGAGATCTTGGCGGGTGTTAGGAGCCATGACTTCTTCTCCAGTGGTCGACCATCGAACAAGTTCGTCGGCCGAAATATTCTCCCAGGGGCCCAGCGAATATGAAAAATGATGATTAAGCCTACCTGCAAGAAGCAAACAAAAATTAGAAGATCTGAAGCTTAGGATACTTCAACAGAAAAAACTAAGTGACAGACGCAGCTATTGCTGAAAGCTTCAGACGTAGGGATGACCCGCGCAATGAACCAAACTTCTACGGCGGCAGTAATAGACGCGATCAAAGCTGTGATACACACAGAATTCGAACGCAGTCTAGTTTTGCACCCGCGTCTAAAATATGAGATGCGAAGAAAATCAGACGCGAAAATTGCCATCTCCCTGTTTGATAAACAGGGGTTGCTAAATTCAGGTCTGAAACCTTCGATCTGAGTTGAAATTTTTCTAAGTCTACAGCCTCAGACGCAATGAAAAGCTCGCGGTCCAGGTGCAAAAGTCCATTATACTCGCGTCCAGAGAATTTTGAGTCAGAATTTTCTAAATGACGCAACTTCCAAAAGATGGGTGCACCAGTTAAACTTCAGGAGAAGGTCAAGAAGATGAATCTCTTTAAGAGATATCAAAACTGAAACTCAGTTGGGCTGAAATTTTCATGGCAAAACCAAGAATTCATACCCGCAGAAACACCCATTAAGGGTTGAACTCTCTGCATCAAGGCACGGACATAAAGGGTGCTCAAAGAGACGCTTTTCGATCTTGAAATCACTTGACAGTGATAATCTTCTGGAGAGATTAAACAGAAGCATGAAAGCTCTAGGTCATCATCGTCCATGGAGGCAAGTCCCAGGTAAAGTCCTTGAAGGGAGAAGGTGGAATCCCTCAGAGCACTCGCTCTCAAAGGAAAGTAGTCTAAGTAATGGACTGCTAAAAGGAGAGGGTGAGGCCTATTTATAGGCAACCCATAGAGCCTGTAATTAATGGCTCACTAATCAGAACCGTCGGCTTTAATTCCCGCATGCATGTCAAAGCCAATAAAGGGCTGACGCGTGGACTGTCGCTTCGGGAAGCATCGAAGACGCAAGTCTCCAACCGTCAGCGCTGATTTGGCATTTAAAAGCATTAATGCCTAAACCCAATGAGGGGCTGACGCGTGGACTGCCGCTTCGGGAAATATCGGATGATGCGAGTCCCCAATCGATAACGTCAACTTGACATTTAAAGATCTAAGGAAATCTTTATGACAAGTTGCATGTAACGCCTGGGGAGTTGCACTAAACGCAGGCCCGAGAGCCGCGTCCAGGAACTGGCGTCCCCTTTGCGAATTCGAAAACGGCGACTGCGTCTCTCGAAGCGGTTCAGAGCTGCGTCCCCTCAGCAAAAAGGGACCCATTCTGTGGGTCGAATATTGAAATCATATAAAATTGGAAAGCTGCGTCCCAAGACTTGTGTCTACAACAGAGAAGGCCTATGTCATTCACAGGTATCACAGGTATCCTGGAGCTGCGTCTACATTGCAAGACGACAATTGTGTTCCTATCATAAACTCAATATAATTTGAGTTTGCACTGAGTCGAGGATCTAGAGACGCGTCTCCACTAAGACAGTGTCGCGTCCTCATATCTATGCGTCAGCCTTGGAGGAGCATAAAACTGCGTCCTCACTTCATCCTGAAATTCTGCATCTGGATAGAAGTAAGGGCTGCGTCCCAGGAGCCGCATCCTTCCACAACCAAAGCCGCATCTCAATTTACAAGTCAGAGTCGCGTTTCTCAAAACTGTGTCTCCACTACAAATTAGAGCCACGTTTGACAAACTCAGTTCAGCCTGAGTTTATTATTCAGAGTCAGTCAAGGATCACAACCAAAGACTGTCACTAAGAAATTAGATTCATCTACAGTGGAACAATGAAGATGGAGCAAAATTTCAAAGGACTTTTATTATTTGAGCCAAAAATGATAAAAGTGATACAAACACTCTTGATGAATAGAGTGTTCTTCTCTTTGCAAAAAAAAAAGGGGGGGAAGGCTAATAATCCTGATTCGCCAAAGAACGGATTTGTTCTCGGAGGCGATATATCTCGTGCTGACGCGCTTTCTCAGCCTCCATGAGAGCTTGGACCCGCAACTCCTCCTCAGATAAGAATTTTCTCGCAGCCAGCTGCGTTCGTAGAGATTCCAATCTGGAGGAATGAGTGGAGAGGTTTTCTTCAACCTGCGTCCTGGCAGCTTCCAGCTCTTCCAGCTTCTTCCTGGCAGTGGCAAGCTTCTGCTCATTGATTGCAATCAAGGCCTCTGCCTTGGCTATGGTGGACCGAGCACTGATAATAACCTGCTCTGTGCTCTGCATGACGAGTTCAGATTCCCTTGAATCGCCAATCAGCCTTTGATGGTCAGCCTGAAAATGTTGGAGATGGCGGGTCTCTTCAGCTATTTGTTCCTCCATCTCCTTCCGCTCTTGTTCTTGAGCAGCCAGAAGCCTATTCAGGGTTGCCTGGACCTCGTGTACTGAACCAGCGTCTTCCAGAGACTTAAGCTCTTTCAAGTCACTTCCCTACTGCTCCACCAGCATCAAGCATGCCCTAGCCTACGAAGGACCTCTAGTATGACCAATGTTCTCGATCAGATTTTCGAGAAGCACTCGGGCAAATTCGAAAGAACTGCCCCCATAAAGGATGAGGTCAATGCATGATCGCATGGAAGCAAAGAATTATTGCACCATTTGACGTGTCAGTTCTTCCATGATATCACCAGCTGGGGAGAATTCTGCTGATGTGCTCCCAGATCCCCTTTCTATCACAGGGCGAGGGATGGGAATCAATTCGTCCCGTGCAGGAGCAGGGTCAACGACAGGTGCGACAGGAGCTGAGATGGTCCCGACACTTCTGGCGCAGTTACTGTCGTAGCAGCCTCCATGGCGACTGAAATAGCAGCGAACCTGACCTCTTCGGAGCCCTCGGTTGAGGCTTGAATTGTACTGCCTTCTGGGTTGACGCTGGCCGCAAGATCCTCTGCCTGAGCTCCCTCAGCGCTCTCTGCAAATCATCAAAATGTCAACCATGACAGTAAAAGGAAGATATTCAAAGCCTCAATATTTTCTTACCAAGCTGAGGATTCAAAGACGGCGAATTCCTGGGCGAATCTTGTAGGGTTGAGGTCTCCCCGACATCAATAATTGCCCTCTCTTGAGGCATTTCAGTAGCGGGAGCCTCAACGTCTTCTTGCTGGGACAGCTCTTGTATCATTTCCTCGATATGGGAAGAAGTCGCAGTTTCGCTGTCCACGGCCAGCCCTGCAACATAAAGTTAAAGGGAAAAACGTCAGGACCTTTTCCCTAGTTAAAGGGGAAACCGGGTCAAAAAGACAACAAGAGTACCTTCAGCAGGAGCAATGGTCGCTATTGGCGACACCGTCACGGGGTCACACCCTTGTATCTCTTCCTCCGTGATATGTGAGAATTTACTCGGATCTGGAGGTGCAGGCTCATCGCCGAAATCGACTTCATCGCCCAAAGAATATTCATGCTCTCCGGACGAGGAAGACGATAGTGAGACATAAGAGGCCTCGGCAATCGAGACCCTACCACCAAGTACCCCGGTAGTGGGACTGGGATCAACTACCCTCGAGCTGGGCATCAATACAGCAGGAGACCCAAGCTGTGGTGCCTCATCTCTCCTCTCTTGAGCTGAAGAAGACCCTGGCTGAGTTGAGACCCCTGGAATCTCAACATCATCCCTTCCCACCAGTTCAGCCTCAAGTTGCTCAGCCTCATCAGTTGCAGTGAGATCATCAGCAAGCTCCCCTTCTTCTAAAATCGCGGGACCCCTGCTGCGCAATCCACGAGGGCGAACAAGGGGGGTTTCATCTTCCTCCTCCTCTTCCTCCCTCTGCCCCTTAACACCAGAAGGGACGGCCTTAGGCATTGAACTTTCAGCCCCTGAATCTTTCCTGGCCTTCTTCGGGGCAGGCTCAGCCTGGAGAGTAGCGCCATGAGGACGTTTAGGCACCGCCTGTCGACGCCTTCTAGTAGGCTGCTCCCTAGGTGTTGCTGCTCTCGGCTCCACCCCTATCTCCCCTCTGGCTTCTTTCTTAGCCGCCTGGTATTCATCGAGGCCTCGCATGCGTTTGTTGGAGGCCAACTTCTTCTCATAGGACGCATTAATGCTCTTAATGCATGAGCGCTCCATTGAGTAGCCAGGCATCTTGCTAGCCTGGGAGTACCAGGTGCAGAAACCAAGGCTTGCATAGCAGTGTGGCGTCTTGTGAGGCAAGCTGAAAAGAGCCTTTGTCCCCCCAGCCATGCTGTAATACCAGGCCCGAGCACCTTCAAATAAATTTTCACTGAAGGCGAGTTGGGCGTTGGGGTTGCCGACATATAGTTGGTCATAGCCGAACTGTCGGGCAAAACGATTCGGCATATAAGGCTCAATCGTGCACGAGTTCCCTTGCCGAAAGAGCAGATACCCGGGCCGAATATTAATAAGCCACCAGAAGACTCCCGATGGCAGCCTCGTGAAGTCGTCCGGACCCACAATGTCGGCAAATTTATCCCCATAAGCAGCATCGGTAATCTCAGGGAAGCAGCGGTTGAGATGGTAATTCGAAACGTTCAGAATACATTTCCGAACGTAGAACATATAGTTGTTGGACCAGCTCGAGCTCTCCAGCCGCTGCACAAAAGGGATAAACCCCTCGGATCGAGACACTGGCGTCATCAGCGAGGGGCAGTGCATAACGTACCAAGCCATTAGGTACGTGTAGGGAAGCTCGATCCGGGGGTTGGGAGTCTTTACTCTCGGCCTCCCCTCCGAGTCAACCTCCGGTCTTCCTTCTGAGTCGACGATGGCCTCCACTTTACACAGGCTCTGAGTCAGGGCCCGCAACCCACTTTGGATTCTGGCCATCATTGCCGGAAGGAGAGTGATGGACCTACCATAGGCCAATAGGACCGCCGGATAACCACGTCGGTAACAATCACTTCATGCGGCAGTGTCGGCACTACAGCGCTTCAGCCACAGCATGAGGAAGCCCGCCAGTAATGCCCGGTCAGAAATAGGGACCCGGGCTTGATGATGGAAACTTTCAAAAACCGTATCAGGTTTGAAAGTGTCTTCATTCGACTCCGTGGTATAAGAACTCACAGAGGCATCAATCCTCTCGGCGATTTCTTCGTCGGAGCTGGGAGCTAGAATGGTCACTGAGTGATCTTTCTCAGTTATACCATTAAACAGGTAGCTTGCCCAAGACATCTGCTTAACTCCCCTAGTCCTCTAGGAGGTTATTTGACCGCAGATTTGGAAGTGGCACAACACTTCCCAGTAGGTCTCATATATCTGAGGGCACTCTTTCCTCAAGAGATGAAGCTCCTCAGAAGTGGGAACATATTCTTCATAGGGGGCATCTCCCATGACCAGCCCCGAAACTTCATATAGTTCATGCAGGGCGAGCCCCATTTCTCCGACCGGGGTGAAGAATGTCCCCGTCAAAGGGTTGTAGTGCTCCAGGATCCCATAAAAATTGTGGGAACTTTACGGGATGCCATACTGCACAGCCCTGACCGCATGACGCAATCCCACTTGTTCCAACAGACCTCCGAGTTCAGCGAGGACAAAGCCCACCATCTTGCCCCACCAGACTTTGTCGGAGGAATGGACCCACCCGAGCAGGCGGAAATCACCTGGAAAATCACCCCTTACCTTCATGAATTGATTGATGAAGGTGGTGCTGAGCTGAGGGGTTTCCCCTACTGGGTACTCAGACCTGAGTAATCCAGAAAACAAGCCAAAAACTTCCCTCCCATGACCGACAGGGTGTACCTTCCTGGCGCCCAGTATGCCGAGAGAGACATTGGGGACAAGTCGGGCAAGCTCCCATTCCATTGCCTGGGGGACAGACATGTGCTGGAAATAGGATAAGGGATACATTCTCTCCATATTTGGAAGAAAGAATTTCCTACCCCCTATTTGGCGAAGCCACTTATAATCGCCGTCATGCAAGATGTGACCGTCCTCGCCGATGTTGTCCCCAAAAAAGAAGACGGGTTTCTTTAACGGAATACGTGAATCCGTCTCAAAATCTGCGTCGGTCATGATTTCCCGGAAGGTCCTCATGTCGACCTTGGAGTGTTAGCCCAAGAGGTTACACTCTCCAATTGTTTTTGTGTTTTAATGATGACAAACCAAATTAGTGCTATTTGGTACTAATGATTTTGTTTAAGATGAGTATCAGGTTTTGTACCATGTTTAGAGTTCATTTGCTTCGCTGTTGCAAAAACTTCTAAGTTCCACATAGCAATGAAGGCAATTTGCTCATCAAGGAAGGATCATAGAAGAGAAGGCACTAGCAAGGCATTGGATGGCTCAAAGACGTAAAGATTGCTCAGAGGTCCTTAGGTTTTGTATTTTTAGTTTTATAGCTTGTTAAAGAATAGAGATTAGGTTTGAAGCTCAATCACACACGTTTTTGCGCATATACTATTTCTTAGTTTATTTCCTATAAAATATACAAAAATATTTTAGTACAAAATCTTTCTTCTACAAATTTCTTTTTATGTTACATACTGAATTCCTGTTTAAAATAGTTTTGTTAAAAATATTTTTCTTCTCAAAATTCTGTCTTTATTTCGTTTTCTGACCTGATCCGGTCGACCGGCAGTCTACCGACAGTCGACCGAGTCTGTGTCAGGCTGGTCCGGTCGACCGGACCAGTCGACCGAAGTCCTGGCAGAATGCACGTATCCGTGTGCATGTCTGTCGGTCGACCGGGGCAGTCGACCGATATTTATTTTTGAGTCACAGTTTGTATCAGTCGACCGGGTCGGTCGACCGATAGCCTGTAACGGTCGGAATTTTGTACTACCGGTCGACCGGCCCGGTCGAACGATGTAGCTGTTGAACAGTAACGGGCAGATTTTTAATTGAGCTGTTATTTTGTAATTTGAGTTTTAAAAATCCGTTTAAGGTTCTATTTTGAATTAATCACCTCCTAAACTTCAGTAACTATTTCTTATCCCTAAACCCTAGCCCTCTCCTATAAATAGGGGTGTTTGGGGAGAGATTCTTTACAACAATTTTCAAGAGAAAAATTCAAAAGTTTGAGAAATTTAAAAGAGCTTGTTTCTTGGTTTTTGTGCTAATATTCTGACTCATTTTCTGAATTGGTTTTTTTTTTTTTTTTGTGATACTCTCTGATTTAATTTTTCTTTTCACCTTACACAAGAGCTTCATTCCTACTCAATATTCTCTAAGGATCTTTGTAAGGGAAGAGATATTTGAAAGAGAGAGTTTGTGGTCTTTTGACTACTCAGAGATAATTTGTACTTGAGCTTTGTGAAACTGGGTACTCCTGTGTGTTGGGTACTGCAGTGATTGTGTAACTGTCTGTGTGATAGTGAAGTAGCTAGAATCCTTCTGGGGAAGGCGGGGAGTAGAGCTGGGTGCTCGAACCTCGATAACATATCCTTGTGTTTGCGATTAGTTTACTTTCTTGCACTCTTTACTTTACTATACTTGCTATTATTCTTGCTCATCATAATCATTGTCATACTTACTTGCTTGCATTCATCTTGTGATTCTTGTTTGGTGACTGTTGTAGCTTTAATTTTTTTAAATTGCCCTTTTGATTAGCATCTTCACCTATTCACCCCCCCCTCTAGGTGATTTTCAATTGGTATCAGAGCTTGGACTCTAGGTTTGGCTTAACATCCATAGAGAGATCCTTAAAATATTGCTAATCAACATTTTCATTCATCCATTCATACACTAGTAAATATGGCCGACAACATTAAAACCCCACCTAAATTTGATGGCCTAAATTTTTCTCATTTGGAAGGTTAGGATGACTATATTTTTGTAATCACTAGGTAGCTTGGTAGCTAAGTCCTTGACCAAACCCTACATAGCACCCGATAGTGATGAGAGCACTTGGACCGACTTCAACTTTAGAGAATATGAGGCTAACTCAAAAGCCCAAAACTCCCTTTTAACCGCCTTGAATGAGGATGACCTTACACGGGTAATTCATTGCCAATCCGCCTATGAGATTTGGCAACACTTATTGGTCACGCATGAAGGGACTTCACAAGTCAAGAGAGCTAAAATAGATCTCTTGAGGTCCCAATGTGAATCATTTAAAATGCTTGATGATGAATCCATTGATTGTATGATTACTCGTTTCACTAAAATTACAAATGGTCTTTCTTCCTTAGGTGACGTCATCTCCAACGATCAAAAGGTGCGCAAAGTGATACGAGCTCTTCCTCTATCTTGGGAGATAAAGGCCACCACCTTGAAGGAATTAAACGACAAGGATGAGATGGACATCATTAGTCTCATTGGGAACCTAAAGACCCATGAGATGGAAAAGAAAGCAAGAGAAGAGGTTGCTCCAACAAAGAAGAAGTCCATAACTTTCAAGTCTTCATCCACTCTTGAAGACGATGATGAAGATGAAGAAGAAGATGAGGAGCTCTCCCTCCTTGTACGAAACATGAAGAGATTGTACCGAAGGAAAAAGTTTAACTTCCAAAGAAAGTTTGAAGACAAAAGGGAGGAAAGAGTTTGCTACAATTGCCGAAAGCCCGGACACATGATAGCGGATTGCCCGGAGCTCAAAAAGAAGATAATTTCCTCCTTCAAGCATAGGAAGTCGGAAGAAAAGAAAGCCTACAAGGCAACATGGGATTCGGAAAGCGAGTCCGAAGAAGAAGAAGCGGATACCGCAAATATGTGTTTCATGGCAAACACACCCAAGGTAAACCCTCAATCTCTTGATGATAATGATAATGATTTGAGTAAGGAAGTTCTAGTTTATGCTTTTGTAGAACTTTCCGAAACTTATGATAACAAGAAAATGGAATGCTTTAAATTACAAAAAGAAGTTGCTTTTCTTAAAAATCAACTTGCTTTGGTTTCAAAAGAAAAAGATGATCTTTCTTCCAATCTTGTTTCTATTCAAAATGAATTTGACGCTTATAAGATTTCTTGTAAGGGTAAAACCCCTATTGTTGATAATAAAGAAATTTCTTCCTTAAAAACCAAAATGGTTGATTTTGAAAAGGTTTTGAAAGATTGTGCTTTTAACACCAAGAAGCTTGAAGAAAAGTTTTCCAAAAAGCACACTTCTCATGTTAAAGATTCTCATGCTAAAATTCCACATGCTCACACTTCAAATAATACTTCTCATGCTAAATCTTTTCATGCTCACAATGCCCATGCTCACAAATCACACACTCACTATACTTTTAAATATGGTAGAGTGTATAGATGTACTTATTGTGGCAAAAATGGACATTTAGCTAAATTTTGTTATGATAAATTGCATAGTTCAAATAATCTTGTTTGGGTTAATGGCTCTAACCCTCATGGACCCAAGAAAATGTGGGTACCAAAATCAAGTCCTAAAATGTTTGATGTAGGTACACACCAAGGCTCCAAGACGTAGGGAGCGGTGGTACCTTGATAGTGGTTGTTCGAGACACATGACGTGGGATATCAACAACTTCACAACCCTATCAAGGTACATGGAAGGTGGCTCCGTCACCTTCGGGGATGATTCCAAAGGCACCATCATCGGTATTGGTAATATTCAAATTGGTTCATCTCCTATTATAGAAAATGTAGTTCTTGTTGATGGTTTAAAGCATAATTTACTTAGTATTAGTCAATTTTGTGATCGTGGTCTTAAAGTTGTTTTTGATGATTCTACTTGTAAGATTTTTGATGTTAAATCGAATGATTGTATTTTAACCGGTTTTCGTGATGATAATGTTTATATAATTGACATGCTTAATGTAGAGTGTTCTACTAAATGTTTAAATGCTTTTGATGAAAATTCTTGGCTTTGGCATAGAAGATTAGGACATGCATCTTTTGAACATCTTTCTAGAATTAATTCAAAGGAATTGGTGAAGGGTATTCCTTGCTTGAGTTTTGAGAAAGACCGCATTTGTGGTGCGTGCCAACTTGGGAAACAAACCAAGTCTTCCTTCAAACCAATCAAGGATATCATGTCAACTAGACCTCTAGAATTAATTCATATGGATTTATTTGGACCAACTAAAACTAAAAGCTTAAATGGAAGTAGATTTGCATTTGTTTTAGTTGATGATTTCTCTCGTTTCACTTGGGTTTTCTTTTTGCAAAATAAAGATCAAACTTTTTCTCACTTTAAGATTTTTAGAAAAAGAGTTGAAAAAGAAAAAGGTTTTCCGATTTTGAGAATAAGGAGTGATAGAGGTGGTGAGTTTGTTAACCAACCCTTCATGACTTATTGTGATGAAAAGGGAATTAAGCATGAAATGTCTTGTCCTAGGACTCCACAACAAAATGGAGTTGTTGAAAGGAAAAATAGAACACTTCAAGAGATGGCTAGGACAATGATAAGTGAGTACGACCTCCCTCAATATTTATGGGCCGAGGCCGTAAACACCGCATGCTATATATCGAATCGTATTTATTTATGCAAAAATTCTTCTAAAACATCTTTTGAAATGTATCTTTCTAGAAAACCAAATGTGTCATATTTCAAAGTTTTTGGATGCAAATGTTTTGTTTTGAACACTAAAGAGAATTTGGGTAAATTTGATACTAAGGCTTATGAGGCTATCTTTGTTGGATATTCCTCTACTAGCAAAGCATATAGAGTTTTTATTAGATCTTCACAAACTATTGAAGAAACTATGCATGTTAAGTTTGAAGAGTCTAATGTGTTTGTTGAGAATGTTGTAGAGATTGAACCATTAGGTAAAAGCATGGAGAAACTATCCTTGAAGGACTCACCCGCTCAAGAAGAAAAGCTAGATCCTATTGGTGAAGTTCAAGAGGATAAGGAGGAAAGCACTCAACCGCTTCCTAAAGCTTGGAGATACGCTACAAATCATCCTAAGGAGCTCATCTTGGGTGATGCATCTAAAGGAGTCACAACGCGCTCCAAACTCCATGACCTATGTGGTAACTTTGCTTTCATTTCTCATTTTGAACCCAAAGGCATTCTCGAAGCCGAGACGGACCCATATTGGTTGCTTGCCATGCAAGAGGAACTCAATCAATTTGAGCGCAACCAAGTTTGGCACCTTGTTCCTAAGCCCCACGATAGACCAATAATTGGTACTAAGTGGATCTTTAGGAATAAGTTGGATGAGTTCGGAAATGTCATTAGGAATAAAGCTAGGTTAGTAGCCCAAGGTTACACTCAAGTTGAGGGAATCGACTTTGAGGAATCCTTTGCACCCGTAGCACGGCTTGAAGCCATACGGATAACACTAGCTTATGCATCTTTTAAAAATTTTAAACTTTTTCAAATGGATGTAAAAAGTGCATTTTTAAATGGTTTTCTTAATGAAGAAGTTTTTGTTGCTCAACCTCCCGTTTTGTTGATCATGTTCATCCCGATTTTGTTTTCAAACTTGATAAGGCTTTGTATGGTTTAAAACAAGCTCCAAGAGCTTGGTATGAAAGACTTTCAAGTTTTCTAATTTCAAATGAGTTTATTAAAGGTAAAGTAGACACTACTCTATTCACTAAGCATGTTGATAATGATATTTTAATTGTGCAAATTTATGTTGATGATATAATTTTTGGATCTACTAATGAGCTTTTATGCAAGGATTTTGAGAAGGTAATGCAACTAGAATTTGAAATGTCCTCCATGGGTGAGCTCAACTTCTTTCTTGGACTCCAAGTCAAGCAATTGCATGATGGGAACTTCATCTCTCAAGCCAAATACGCTAAGGAACTCGTGAAGAGGTTTGGACTTGAAGACGCTAAAGCTTGCAACACTCCCATGGCAACTACAACCAAGCTTGATAAGGACGACCAAGGTAAAAATGTTGATATTAAATTGTTTAGAAGCATGATAGGTAGTCTTTTATATTTAACGGCAAGTAGGCCGGACATCATGTTTAGTGTGTGTCTTTGTGCTAGATTTCAATCGTGTCCCAAAGAGTCTCATTTAATTGCCGTAAAACGCATTATTCGATATGTTAAGGGAAGATTGGATTAGGTCTTTGGTATCCGAAAACCGGAGATTTTTCAATGACTAGTTATTCGGATGCCGACTATGCGGGTTGTAGAGTAGATAGAAAGAGTACTAGTGGGACATGTCAATTTCTTGGTAATTGTCTTGTTTCATGGTCCTCTAGGAAGCAAAATTCCGTAGCTCTATCAACCGCCGAGGCGGAGTATGTTGCCGCGGGGGCTTGTTGTGCACAAGTCCTTTGGATGAAACATACTCTCCTTGATTATGATTTGCATTATAAAAATATTAAAATATTTTGTGATAATACTAGTACTATTCATTTAACCAAAAATGCAAATCAACATAGTAAGACCAAGCACATTGAGATTAGATATCACTTTCTTAGAGATCATTTTGAGAAAGGTGATATTGATATTGATTATGTTTCCACCGATTTTCAACTAGCCGATATTTTCACTAAACCACTTGATTTTGCTAGATTTTCATTTATTTGTGGAGAACTAAATATGTGTATTATTGATTGAACATGTTTCTCATAACCCTTTTTGATGTATGACAAAAGGGGGAGAGTAAGTTACATGGACAAAAATAAGTTCATTTGGTCTTGGTTCCATATGAATTTATATGTTTTATGAGTTTTTGTATTTTAGTTTAAATTGGTATCTAGAGCATATTATTGTTTGTTTCAATTGGTTTCAATAATTGGTGCATCATTTCAATTATTGGTATCTAGAGCATATTATTGTGTTTTTAATTATAGCATAATTTGAGGGGAGTTTTCTCCTCCCTATATTTTTGTTAATAGCCTATTTGTTTTGTCATCATCAAAAAGGGGGAGATTGTTAGCCCAAGAGGTTACACTCTCCAATTGTTTTTGTGTTTTGATGATGACAAACCAAATTAGTGCTATTTGGTACTAATGATTTTGTTTAAGATGAGTTTCAGGTTTTGTACCATGTTTAGAGTTCATTTGCTTCGCTGTTGCAAAAACTTCTAAGTTCCACATAGCAATGAAGGCAATTTGCTCATCAAGGAAGGATCATAGAAGAGAAGGCACTAGCAAGGCATTGGATGGCTCAAAGACGTAAAGATTGCTCAGAGGTCCTTAGGTTTTGTATTTTTAGTTTTATAGCTTGTTAAAGAATAGAGATTAGGTTTGAAGCTCAATCACACACGTTTTTGCGCATATACTATTTCTTAGTTTATTTCCTATAAAATATACAAAAATATTTTAGTACAAAATCTTTCTTCTACAAATTTCTTTTTATGTTACATACTGAATTCCTGTTTAAAATAGTTTTGTTAAAAATATTTTTCTTCTCAAAATTCTGTCTTTATTTCGTTTTCTGACCTGATCCGGTCGACCGGCAGTCTACCGACAGTCGACCGAGTCTGTGTCAGGCTGGTCCGGTCGACCGGACCAGTCGACCGAGGTCCTGGCAGAATGCACGTATCCGTGTGCATGTCTGTCGGTCGACCGGGGCAGTCGACCGATATTTATTTTTGAGTCACAGTTTGTATCAGTCGACCGGGTCGGTCGACCGATAGCCTGTAACGGTCGGAATTTTGTACTACCGGTCGACCGGCCCGGTCGACCGATGTAGCCGTTGAACAGTAACGGGCAGATTTTTAATTGAGCTGTTATTTTGTAATTTGAGTTTTAAAAATCCGTTTAAGGTTCTATTTTGAATTAATCACCTCCTAAACTTCAGTAACTATTTCTTATCCCTAAACCCTAGCCCTCTCCTATAAATAGGGGTGTTTGGGGAGAGATTCTTTACAACAATTTTCAAGAGAAAAATTCAAAAGTTTGAGAAATTCAAAAGAGCTTGTTTCTTGGTTTTTGTGCTAATATTCTCACTCATTTTCTGAATTGGTTTTTTTTTTTTTTTTTTGTGATACTCTCTGATTTAATTTTTCTTTTCACCTTACACAAGAGCTTCATTCCTACTCAATATTCTCTAAGGACCTTTTTAAGGGAAGAGATATTTGAAAGAAAGAGTTTGTGGTCTTTTGACTACTCAGAGATAATTTGTACTTGAGCTTTGTGAAACTGGGTACTCCTGTGTGTTGGGTACTGCAGTGATTGTGTAACTGTCTGTGTGATAGTGAAGTAGCTAGAATCCTTCTGGGGAAGGCGGGGAGTAGAGCTGGGTGCTCGAACCTCGATAACATATCCTTGTGTTTGCGATTGGTTTACTTTCTTGCACTCTTTACTTTACTATACTTGCTATTATTCTTGCTCATCATAATCATTGTCATACTTACTTGCTTGCATTCATCTTGTGATTCTTGTTTGGTGACTGTTGTAGCTTTAATTTTTTAAATTGCCCTTTTGATTAGCATCTTCACCTATTCACCCCCCCCCCCCTCTAGGTGATTTTCATGGAGATCTTCTCCCTTCGCTCCTTCGACTTGTCAGTAGTCACAGGAGCAGTCCTCTGCAACACGAAGGTTAGGTTGCGGTCAGCACCGCCTACGTGCCCGAAGTGACATTTCTTGGAGAGAGGGTTGGAGGAATACCGCACTGCAAAAGAAAATAATACTTGATCAGAAATCTGAAAGAAAATGATCAAGTATTTACAACTCAAACGCAGGAATGGATCCAAACGCGGAGATCATCAAAATCTGCGTCCAGACCCGAAGACCGCGAGGCTAGTATGGAGCCCGCGTTTTAAATCCAAGACTTATGAGATAATTTCTAAGTATTGGGCTCAGACGCAAGATTCATGAGGACCAGCATTTGAATTTCTTAAGACGCAAGAGTCATAAGAAATCTGCGTCTGAATCTTTCACACTTAAAAATACTCTAAGTGTTGGATTCAAAACGCAAGGCTCATTGGGGCTCTGTGTTCAACAAGCAGACGCAGATTCGAGCAGATAAAAGAAGCAGAGGTCATCAGACCTGCGCCCTGTTGATCGACTAAAAAACTGCGCCTGAAGATCAAACACGGGCATAAGCCCGCGTTGGCGGTTCACATTCAAAAGGGATTTAAGAGTTAAAGAAACTCTGTAAACCCCCTTTAATGGTGGAAATCAAGTCTGATGGCTTCTTATACCTGAAAGAGGGGTTTCCTGCATGGAGAAACCGCCCCTCTGAGTTTCAGGGACGACCGCCTTTGAAGACGAAGCAGTATGCTTGGCCTTTGGTGCCATTGCGATCAAGGATCCGATGTTAGATGAAGAAAAAGAGAACAAAGGAAGCTCCTTTCTCAAACCCTAACAGATGCACACGAAGACGAAGGAGAGTCTAATGATGACTCTTGAAGGACTGTTGCCTTTTATAGGCACGGTGATTCGCAAAGATACGCGGCGCTTGGCTCGACGCCTAATCACCGCCGGACGCGTGGACAGTGCATTAAGTGCAGCGCGAAGTTCGCACGCCAAAAAGAAGGTGTCCCCTCAAATTCTACAGGACACGTGGCAACATACTCATGGCACGGATTTGTTGGCCCAAAGGCCTTTCACTCTAGTTTTGATGATGACTAACTCATGTAGTTATGTGTACTAATAATCTTGTGATTTTAGTTTCAGATCATTAGTCAAGTTATTAGTAGGTGATTAGCTTCAACAAGATGATTTGGAAGCTACCCACATGTTGATTCAAGAGCCCAAGCGTCAAAGATCATATATAGCACTTGCTCGGTGGATCAAAGAGTTTTGGATCGAGTCGGCTTGGAGATTGCGCTCTACAAGAAGACATCGGTACCATAGTTCAGTTTTGGGTTTAGATCCTAATTGTAAAGATTAGAATAGTATGATAAGCTCAAGTTCACAACACACACGTATCATGTTTTGGTTTTCGGTTTTTGGTTTAACCGATCTTGGTTTGCATGAATAGATATTATATCAAAACAAGTTTACATGGTTTAATGTATATTAGATTTGTTCTATATACACGCATGTTTCAACTCTTAGACAAACTTACTTTGATATACCTATTTCATGTGTTTTAGGTTTTGTGTTTTAACAAAACTTAATTTTGGAATTAAGGACAAAAACTATGATATGTATATGTTTCATGTATATTGGATTTCTATCCATATGCATCATGTTTCAAAATGATTAAATATCATGTTTTTGTATTTGGATGAGTTTTAGACAAAATGTATTTTCTATTCAAGAATCCAAGTTTTAGAAAATACAAGGTTTGGTTTTTGGTAAAAATGAAAAGACATAAAAATAGTTTTAATTGCTTGATATTTGAGTCAAAACTTTTATCACATGTTTATATATTAATGCAATTTGACAAAACTATTTTTGGGGATTTTTAGTAGTTTATAAGAATTTATTGGATATTTATTTCCCCAGATTTCTGACCTATTTTGGCGTCTGCCAGGTTGGTCGGTCGACCGGTACGGTCGACCGCACCATGTAAACGGTCGACCGTACGGGTCGACCGACGTGCACAGAAACGTGCACGCGGCTACACCTTTAGCCGGTCGACCGGGCCGGTCGACCGACTGAGAACAGGTTTGCTCTCTGTTTGGTTGGGTCGACCGGGCGGTCGACCGCTAGCGCCAACGAGTCAAAAATTGACCGTTGGGCGGTCGACCGGGCGGTGGACCGGCAGGGTAATTCTGGCAAAAATTACAGCCAACGGCTAGTTTCCAGATTTGCCTATAAATACCCCATTTGTAAGAGTTTTTCTCTAAGATTTTTTGTGCGAATTTTTCCATACTCTCTGATGTTTTTGCTGCATTCAAAAGAAGTTTTTGGACTTGAATTGAACATTCTTTTTGGTGTTTTTGCTAGGGTTTTAAAAATCAAAGAAGAGGGTTTTTGGAAAAAGCTTTGATTGAACTTCACCATCTTGATTTCTATTGTTTTCCCAAGGATTTTTCTTTGTGATTCTGATTTTCATTCCATTGGTTTTCTCCACACTTGAGCTAAAATCTACTATCTTCTCTATAGGATTTTGTGTGAGAAAAGAGATTGTTTTGTGGTTGTTATTTGAAACCACTAAGTTGTAAACCCAATTCTTGCTTTGTGTCATTTCCCTCATTGTGTTGAGGAGGTTGTGCAACTTGGGTTGTGAGGTGTTTTGTGTAAGCTTGGTACTAATCCCTCAAGTTGTGAGGTGATTGTTTGTTGGATTGGAGAAGTGCCTCAAGGAGGAGGTTGTGTTTGTAAGGAGGGGAGTTGGGAACTCCTTGTAATTGTGATTGCCCCAAATCCTCGGTGGAGGTTCCCTTTGTGGGAGTCCTTTGTGGACAAGCTAGTGGATTGGAAATCCTTCGTGTGTCGAAGGCGGGGATGTAGAGCTGGGTGCTCGAACCTCAGAACATATCTCTTTGTTTGCGCTTGATCCATTGACTCTTGCTCTCTCTCTTTACTTTGTGCAAATTGTTATATCTTGTACTTGCAATTATTTATATTGTGCATTCATATTTGCTTGGCTTGGTTGTGTGTGCATCATTTGTTGATCACACTTGAGTGTAATTTGCATTAAGTTTTTAAATCCGCATTTAGATCATAGATTAGCATTGTCACCTATTCAACCCCCCCTCTAGGTGACTTTTCAATTGGTATCAGAGCTAGTGCTCCTGATATTTAGGTTTAACCACCTAGGAGTGATCTTGGTTTGCTAATCTTCATTTGCATTGTCATTTGCACACATATTAGTTTGCACTCATGGATAGCCCTCCTATGTTTAATTTTGCTAGACATGATATTTGGATAGCCAAGATGAGTAGTCATTTAAAAAGTCTAGGACATCTAGCTTATCAAGCCTCTACACAAGAATCCTTCCCAAATAGTAGCAAGCATAAAAAGGCCAATGCATTAGCACTTAGGGCACTTAGAGCATCTCTTAGTGAACATCTTTTACCCGTGTTTGATCATTATGATTCGGCTTTTGCAGTTTGGAGCTTATTGACGTCTCCCGAGCTTCCAAGGATTATCAACAAGATGAGGAGATCTAAGAGAGAAAAGTCCGAAGAGCATTGCTTCATGGTCCAAGGGAATAACTCCCTTGAGGTACAATCGGACACTCAAATAGATGATAGCTCTAGTTCCTATTGCCATGGTTGTTTTGAAGTTCAAACATTGAATTTGGAACTTGCTCAAAAGCTTGAAAATTTTATGGAAAAACACAATCTTTTGAAAAAAAACAACCTTGTTTTGAAAAATGAATTAAAAGACTTGTGTTCTAATTTTGAATTGGTTTTGCAAGAGAAGGAAGAGATCACTAGTGAATGTGACTCACTAAGATCTCAACTAGACCTTGCCCTTAATGAGATTGATGCTTTAAAAAGCAAAAATGATTGTGATGATGTTGTGAAGCACAATGAGATTTTATCTTCAAAATTGGATTTTACTTTTAAAGATAATCTTGTTTTAAAAAATAAAATTGATTCAATTTCAAAAGAGTTGGATTTGGTTTTAAAGAAAATGAGTCTTTGAAAATTGAAACTGATTCTCATGTGTGCCATGCTAGTATAGCTTCTTCCTCTTGCACACCTATTGCATGCTCCTCTTTGTCTTCCACTATTGAAAATGATATAAATATTTTGAAGAAAAGTGTTGAATGTTTGGGCTCCACTTTGAGCCAATGCACATTGAATCATTCACGTTTGGAAACCTTGGTTCGCAAGAAACAAGGTCCATCTTTGCATGCACACCCAACATGGCATACACATGCTTCCCACGGACACAACCATGACATGTATGCTCATGTGTACACATGTACACATTGTGGTCGAAAAGGCCATCTTGCTAGATTTTGTTATGATCGTATTTATCATGAAAATTTAGCAACTAATTTTGTTTGGGTGAGAAAAGAAACTAACCCCGTGGACCCACTAGAAAATGGGTACCAAAGACCACCTCTATACTTTTTGATGTAGGTGGAAGCTCTCGCATCACGTGAGAGTATTGGTGCCTTGAGTGTGGATGCGTTCTAAGCCTAAAAGAGAACCATTTGGATGTTTCACTCTCAAGGGGATTTGGTGGAGAGGACCACCATTGGTTTGGAGAACTAGAGATGCACCTTCATCGGTTTTGGTATCATTCTCTAACTCCCATTTTTAATTTGCATGCTTTTCATGTTCATCTTTTTATGGCATGTATTGTTTTATTGATCGTTATGCTTATGTCATGTTGATTAGATTAGTGTTATACATGTTTAGTTACTTGAGCACCCATGTTTCATATGGATCTATATTTAGTGTTCTCACCTTGTTTAGAACTAACATGTATGCCCTAGATCTAATGTACATGCATATACATAATGATCATATGGATGTTTATGATGTTTTGTTTTGATGACTCATGTTTTATTGTTTCATGATTAGTATGATATTTGGCATGTTTATTAGACCTTGACATGGATGTATAGCTTTTGAGATCACCCATGTTTAGTATGGACCCATATTTTGTGTTTCTTTATGTTTTAGCTATCATGTTAATCATAGATCTATGCACATGTCTTTGTCATGCTAAACATATGGTTGACTATAACTTTTTATTTTAATAATTCATGTTTTGATTATATGTTGGTTTATGATTCCCGTTTCATGCTTCATGTTTTGACTACTTGCTTGAATGATAGTTTTCATTAAAACTAGGATTTATACTTGTACAACGAGTGAGCTACAAATAGACCTTTATATATGTTTGTGCTTGAACGCTCATTGTATTCACTTGATGTACTAGTATTGTCTAGTTTTGATGATTCTTGCATTTGACTTGTATTCACTTTTTTACATGTTTTGTTTTAACTTCATGTATATGTCTATCTTGTCCAAACTACTGAGTATACATATACATCCTTGAGCCACGTGCCTTCATGCATATACTTTTGTGGACTCATTGTGTTTAGGATATGTATGTATACTTTAGTTTGTACATGACATACATATGCCTTGAAGTTTAAATCATGTTTTGATGATTTTCATGTTTTTAGGTGATTTCACATTTATGATGAATCTCATATTTTTAAGATGACTTCAATTGGTGATTTCACATGAATTTTATGTTGTTAACATTGGGCTTGATTGTCCATTTTCATGTTGATATGTTTCTCACAACACTTGTACACTCACCTTATTTAATATTTCTCATGACTTAGTTTTCATGAGTACAAATTGTGCTATATGGTTTTGAGTGTTTAGTGATCATGTGATTTTCATGTTTCATGAAATATCTTTTGGTTTTGTCCATTGTTTGAAGGATCTCGTACTAGTTAATTCATATAACTAGTTGTGATATTCTTCCTTGGTAGAGATTTTCAAACATACTATATTTGCAAATCTATTTTTGAAAACCCCTACCTTCTAAGGGTGGTGGATGGGAGATCATGTTCATGTTTACTTTAAAATGAAAACCAATTGAGACTTGAACCATGATTGGGAGGTATAGGAATATGAGATATACACTTGATTTTATTGTTGTTTCAATTGGTATCATTGAATTCTTTCAATTGGTATCAATCTTGACATTTCTTGTATACTCATATATTTGTGTGTATGTATGATTTCATTTCAAAGTATATCAATTTCTATTGGTGTCTAATTTTCATACATATACATGTTTTATTTGTGCTTACTATATCCCTATATCTTTAAGCACAAATCTTGTTTATGATGATAAGCTTGAGATTCAACCTTGTTTCAATTGATTTAGTTTTCAATTGGTATCTTAACTCGAGCCTTATCATAGTTTTTTTTTTTGGTATTTCATAAAGGGGGAGAAAATTTTGTATTGTTTCTTTCAATGGTATTTAGTATTCCACTCCCTTGCTTTATGATAGAATAATTCCAATTTCAATCGGCAATGATTTCAATGATCTAGATTTAATTTTCAATTGGTATCAACATTATGTTTAGAAATTCAAAATTTGTTATGTTTGATATCAAAGATTGTTTATTTGATATGATGATTGTTTACTTATCAATTGGTATTTTGTTTTTCAATTGGTATAGTTTCATTTTTAATTGGTATCAATATGCACTTCCTTGACACTCTTTATTCTAATTGGTATCATATTGTGTTTAGTCAAAAAGGGGAGAACATCCCTTGTTTTTGAATATAAAAAGAATATGTTTTCATTAGTTTTGATTTTTTTTTTAAACCCCTTCTTGATGATTGACAAAAAGGGGGAGAAGAATTTGAGCTTATATGCATGTTTACATATGCATGTTTTATGTTTTTAATGTTTTTTTTTGATATCCAAAGCATTATTTAAAGAACATGTTTAGTTTGCTTAGTTTTGGTATCAAGAGCTTGTATAAGAGATCATTAGTTTTGTTTTGCATATATTGTGTATAATTGGTATCAAGAGCATGTTTATGTTTAGTTTAATTGGTATCAAGAGCATGTTTACTTTTAGTTTAATTGTATCAAGAGCATGTTTATTTGCATGTTTATGTTTAGTTTAATTGGTATCAAGAGCATGTTTATTTTTAGTTTAATTGGTATCAAGAACATGTTTATTTTTTTTAAGATTTTCATTGGTATCAAGAGCATGTTTATTTGCTTTTGCTTATAATTGGTATCAAGAGCATGCTTAATTATTTTTGATAATTGGTATCTAGAACATGTTATTTGTTTTATAATTTCATTGGTATCTGGAGCCATTTATTAGTTGTTTATCCTATGCATGAGTTAAGGAGGAGCTTCTTTGAAGCTTAACTTTAATCCATGCATATATAACTCCATGAGTTTTGTCATCATCAAAAAGGGGGAGATTGTTGGCCCAAAGGCCTTTCACTCTAGTTTTGATGATGACTAACTCATGTAGTTATGTGTACTAATAATCTTGTGATTTTAGTTTCAGATCATTAGTCAAGTTATTAGTAGGTGATTAGCTTCAACAAGATGATTTGGAAGCTACCCACATGTTGATTCAAGAGCCCAAGCGTCAAAGATCATATATAGCACTTGCTCGGTGGATCAAAGAGTTTTGGATCGAGTCGGCTTGGAGATTGCGCTCTACAAGAAGACATCGGTACCATAGTTCAGTTTTGGGTTTAGATCCTAATTGTAAAGATTAGAATAGTATGATAAGCTCAAGTTCACAACACACACGTATCATGTTTTAGTTTTCAGTTTTTGGTTTAACCGATCTTGGTTTGCATGAATAGATATTATATCAAAACAAGTTTACATGGTTTAATGTATATTAGATTTGTTCTATATACACGCATGTTTCAACTCTTAGACAAACTTACTTTGATATACCTATTTCATGTGTTTTAGGTTTTGTGTTTTAACAAAACTTAATTTTGGAATTAAGGACAAAAACTATGATATGTATATGTTTCATGTATATTGGATTTCTATCCATATGCATCATGTTTCAAAATGATTAAATATCATGTTTTTGTATTTGGATGAGTTTTAGACAAAATGTATTTTCTATTCAAGAATCCAAGTTTTAGAAAATACAAGGTTTGGTTTTGGTAAAAATGAAAAGACATAAAAATAGTTTTAATTGCTTGATATTTGAGTCAAAACTTTTATCACATGTTTATATATCAATGCAATTTGACAAAACTATTTTTGGGGATTTTTAGTAGTTTATAAGAATTTATTGGATATTTATTTTCCCAGATTTCTGACCTATTTGGTGTCTGCCGGGTTGGTCGGTCGACCGGTACGGTCAACCGCACCATGTAAACGGTCGACCGTACGGGTCGACCGACGTGCACAGAAACGTGCACGCGGCTACACCTTTAGCCGGTCGACCGGGCCGGTCGACCGACTAAGAGCAGGTTTGCTCTCTGTTTGGTTGGGTCGCCGGGCGGTCGACCGCTAGCGCCAACGGGTCAAAAATTGACCGTTGGGCGGTCGACCGGGCGGTCGACCGGCAGGGTAATTCTGGCAAAAATTACAGCCAACGGCTAGTTTCCAGATTTGCCTATAAATACCCCATTTGTAAGAGTTTTTCTCTAAGATTTTTTGTGCGAATTTTTCCACACTCTCTGGTGTTTTTGCTGCATTCAAAAGAAGTTTTTGGACTTGAATTGAACATTCTTTTTGGTGTTTTTGCTAGGGTTTTGAAAATCAAAGAAGAGGGTTTTTGGGAAAAGCTTTGATTGAACTTCACCATCTTGATTTCTATTGTTTTTCCCAAGGATTTTTCTTTGTGATTCTGATTTTCATTCCATTGGTTTTCTCCACACTTGAGCTAAAATCTACTGTCTTCTCTATAGGATTTTGTGTGAGAAAAGAGATTGTTTTGTGGTTGTTGTTTGAAACCACTAAGTTGTAAACCCAATTCTTGCTTTGTGCCATTTCCCTCATTGTGTTGAGGAGGTTGTGCAACTTGGGTTGTGAGGTGTTTTGTGTAAGCTTGGTGCTAATCCCTCAAGTTGTGAGGTGATTGTTGTTGGATTGGAGAAGTGCCTCAAGGAGGAGGTTGTGTTTGTAAGGAGGGGAGTTGGGAACTCCTTGTAATTGTGATTGCCCCAAATCCTCGGTGGAGGTTCCCTTTGTGGTAGTCCTTTGTGGACAAGCTAGTGGATTGGAAATCCTTCGTGTGTCGAAGGCGGGGATGTAGAGCTGGGTGCTCGAACCTCGGAACATATCTTTTTGTTTGCGCTTGATCCATTGACTCTTGCTCTCTCTCTTTACTTTGTGCAAATTGTTATATCTTGTACTTGCAATTATTTATATTGTGCATTCATATTTGCTTGGCTTGGTTGTGTGTGCATCATTTGTTGATCACACTTGAGTGTAATTTGCATTAAGTTTTAAATTCCGCATTTAGATCATAGATTAGCATTGTCACCTATTCACCCCCCCCTCTAGGTGACTTTTCAGGATTCGCATCCAACAGTCGCGTCTTCATCCCAAGAGACGCGTCCCTCCGATGGACGCACCTTCTCAACTAAGCCAACGTTGCGTCTGAAAAGCCGCATCTTCATTCCAAAAGTCGCGTCTACCTCATGGAGTAACAATTGCGTTGTCATCCCAAAAGATGCACCCCTATAGAAGGCGCGTCTTTAAAGCAGTATCACCCCTGCGTCCACAGAACTGGCGTGTAGTCCTTGCTTCTGCAATTCAGTTCAAAAGTACACTGGCACAAGCAGACGACTGCCTACCCCTGATTTAAGTACACCAACGACAAACTCAAAGCATCGGGGAGATTTAGACTGTGTATCTAGACACTCAACACGATCAGTTTTGGCGGCTTCAAAGAGTTCCACAGTACACTCACGAAGGCCATTCTCCAACAAGATCAAACCCGGAGCATTGTCAGTCCTAAGAGTGGATTCAGCTAGAGTCCAAAGTATTTCGAAATCCGTCCCATCTAACTGCGGAATATCGAAAACTTTGGAGGGGGTTCTGTAGGCTGTCTAAAGATCACTAAAAGACAAGGCACCAAAAAGCAGAGTCCCAAGCTCCAGACGCAGGGCGAATCTCAGCCAGCGCTGCAGCACCAAGGCGCGAGGGTCGAAACCCACGTCTCAGCCAGCGCTGCAGCACCAAGGCGCGAGGGTTGAAACCCGCATCTCAGCCAGCGCTGCAGCACCAAGGCGCGAGGGCCGAAACCCGCGTCTCAGCAGCGCTGCAGCACCAAGACGCTAGGGTCGAAACCCGCGTCTCAGCCAGAACTGCAGCGTCAAGACGCGAGGGTCGAAACCCGCATCTCAGTTATAACTTCCCTCGTTATGGGGTCAATCACCACCCACATAATAAGGAAGTTAACCCCCATTGTGGAGTATTTTTAGGGGGCATGTTCGCCCCTGAAACCTCTATAAATAGCCTCGTTGCTATGGAGAAGGGGTCAGATTTTTTTTGAGATCAGAGAATTCGGAGAGAAGAGCTTGACTTGAGAGCTTCCACAGAGAAGGAAAGAGAGTCCAACTCTTCAAGTAACTTGCTGCGTACAAGTTCATCTTTGCCTGCAATCTCTTTGAGATTTCTGGTTGACAGAGCTGTGTTACTCCGTCCACCATCCGAAGAGAAGATCCCAAAAGTTCCTGACGTTCACCCGGTCAACGGAAAACAAGATTCACTTTTCATCGCCACTTGAAGAACCCAGCACTAAACAAAGGGGAGATTCAAGATTCAACATCTTCCCTCCCTTGTAGTCGGAGCATTAGTTTGTTGTAATCTTTCAATTGATTCAAGGAAATTTTACAACGAATTTTTCTTCTCCGTACCAAACAATTAACTCAGGTAGTTATAGTACTAATGATCTTGTGTTTATATAGTTTTAAATTTTCTATCAAGATCTTAGTCGGTGTTTAGCTTCAACGAAAGATTCGAAGTCAAGTTTTGAAACTGGACGTGTTGATTCAAGAGCTCGTGCTTCAAGATCGCATCAAGTACTCAAAGAGGAGTCTAGCTCACGGATCAAGTTTGGACCAAGTCAAGATGGAGAAGAAGATTTTTCAAGAGAAGATTTTCAAGACTTGTGTCATGTTTGTTAGTGTTAGATTTTGATTTTAGATAAAATGTATAGGATAGATTAGTTGTGGATTGCTCAAGCTCATACACATACTGGTTGAAGCTAAACCTGCACACAAAATAAAGAATTTTAGATTTAGGATGAAGATACGCAAGTGCTCAAGTCTCACCGCTATAGCAAGTGGCTATGCGGGTCGTGATCCACAAGGAGGGTTTGCGATAGAAGCGTTTACGTTTCTTTATTGAAATCTTAATGAAGATAAAACGAAGATTCTTCTTTGTTTAAAGAAATGAAAAATGAAAACAAGTTAGTTATGTAAAGTTAGAAAGAAAATGAGAGATGAAGAAGGTGGAGAAAACCGGAGAATGACTATATACAAATGAATTGGAAAAAGAGTGAAAACGATTTGGAAGAGGTGGTGATCTATACTAAAGAAATAAAAGAAAAGAAAGAAAGAAGAGTGAAGAAATACTTACCTAGTTTGATTGATGAATTACTTGGAAACCTTTGCATGTTCTACCTAGCTTTGGAGGCGTTCAACGCATAGGTCATAAGATCGAGCTCAGTCTCTGTTCGCATTATATCATCAAGCGGCGCAAGAATGAAGTGATACGGATCTTGAGGAGGAGAACGTCTTCATGAAGTATCGTTGGCACTCACAAAGGCTTTTGTATACTTATGCTTCTGGATTCACTTGCAAACTCATCAAAAACAAAGGAGATAAAGTAGAAAGAGGAAGAAGAAAATAAAAGTAAATACGAACATAAAACAAAAATATTTACCTTTATTACTTGCAGAAACAATGGAAGAAAGGAGGAGGGTACATCGGTGTCACTCTCAACATCAGCCTCTCTCTCTTACTTACATGAATCTTCATCTATCCTAAGCTTACATACAAATTACATAAAAAGAAAAGAAAAAAACCTAAACTAAGAAATGGAAAACTAGTCTAAATCCTATCTCTGCATGGTCGTCCCATTTTCAGTGCAAATACAGGCTTTTTATAGGCATAACCCACACGAGGAGGATCCCGGGGAGATCGGGGGAGCAAACGCCCCCTAACCCAACCAACAAGCGGAAACGCGGCTTTGGCCGCGTTTTCGCGGCCAGGGTGTGGCCAGGTGGCACACACCCTGTTGGTGGTCCCCCGGGTTCGCTTTCTGCTTTTATCTTCAGTTGGTTTTTTAGTTTGAGTCCCGTATTGTGACGAAATGGCCTTGGATTCTTGGCTTTACCGATCGATTCTGAGAGGATTCTTCTCAACCGGTTCTCAACCTCTTGATTTTGCCCTGATTCAGTGAGCTCGAATTAATTCTGATTTAACTCAGAATTTTGGTGGGCTTTGGGCTCATTTATCTTCATCTCCTTAAAGAATGGGCCTGCAAATAAATCAAACAATTAATTAGGACAATGCAAAGTTTTATTCTATAACAAGTATGGAAATATGATACTAAATATGCAACATTAGCGACCAATCACACCCCCATACCTATCTTTTGCTCGTCCTCGAGCAAAACAACTAAACTATACTAAGGATTATTAGACCACTTTCGCAGGTCACGCGATTGCACTGAGCATGTGCAACAAGCCGTTAAACCTCTAGGTTTCCCCTAGAGGACGAGTTTTGTCTCGTGAGGGTTTTCAGCGGATTGCACCCATAAAATCCATAAAGAAAGAGAAACAAAGAGTTAGTATTTTCGAAAAGCATTTGAAAGAGAAAAATATTTGAAATATAATTGTAAGATTTAAGCAATCTATAAGTTATAGGAAAATCGAATTTTTCATTCCTAAACTTAGTCTCTATTCAAAAATTTGTTATCAATCAAAGTAAGGAGTTAAATTGTACTTCTCATTTAGTCTATTACTTTACCCTAAGTCATATGCACCTTGTGATTGTGAAAATTTTGACTAAGGGTTCATTAACTCTAACTCTTATGCCTTATTTATTTATATATATATGTTTTTTTTCTTTTTTGGTGGTATTATTCCTTAGTTCTATTAGGCTTTCTAATCTGCTCATGTAACGAGCCTTTAATCGATGACTCCCAAACCAAACGGTCTTAGGGCACCGGGTGAGAAAACACCCCAAGGACTTAAGGACTCGAGCAAACAAGGCCACAAAACTAAGGATTTTATTATATGAACCACTTTTAGGCGTGAATACTTATGCTTTATTAGGCACAAAACACCCAGCTTAATCAGAGGATTTTATATATATTTTTTTTTCTTAAACTTATCTAATCATCTTTCGCATAAACTACTAAGGCTTACTTAGGCCAAAGCACCTAGCTAATCAATAATTAGATTTGTTTATCTTTTTTTTAATTTTTTTATAAGGCATAAGAATCTTTGTTTTTGAACCCTAATGTGTAAGTGTATGAAGTGTGCATATTTCATAAGGTAAAGATCAAGACTAAATTACTTTGACAAATTATCTTCCTAACTCTAAATATCAAACAAATAATCTTATTTTGACCAAGTATAAGAAATCCTAATTTGGATTTTCCTATTCCTTAAAATTAACTTAATTTCTTACAAAAAAATATGTCAAAATATTATTTCTGTTTTCAAAAAGTTTTTAAAAGTAAAGAAAATGTTAAAATGTTTTTTTTTAATTTTAAAAACTAAGTTATGTTAGACCCTCCCCCACACCTATCTCATGCATTGTCCTCAATGTATGAATTAATGCATAGATGCATGAAAAAGACGAAAGGGAAGGAAAATGTTACCTTAAGGTGGTGGTTCCGGAGGTGGTCGGATTGGTCCACGAAATGCGGCCCAATCAACTTTTCGTGGGGTTCGGAGGAACCCACCAGAAATTTCACTAATATAACCCATTAAAATTGTGTATCCATGAAGGATTTTTATTAAGTATTTGACCCCATCTAATTTTCAAATTCCATAACTGATTTCAGAGTTAAATTTGTCAACCACCTCGTCCCAAAATGGAGTAAGAAATGATAGAACGGTTGACTTGGGCTCAGAAAGTATAGGAACTAATACCGACTCAGGAAGGTAACTTAAGTCAAGTAAAGGTTCAAGAGTCGAGATTGGTTCAAGAAGTGTGTCCAAGTCAAGAAGTTAAAACTCAAGTCCACATTGATTTTCCAACAATGGAATGTGACTTAATATTGGTGATTCAAGTTCAGGAATGATAGGTGGGGGAATCAAAACTGACTCTAACATATTACTCAAGTTTGGTAAAAAAACAGGAGTCAAGATTGATTCAGAAAGTTGAACTGGACCACAGATTTGAAAATCTAGGTCACATATCTCATTGAGTTCAATATCAAAAAAATGAGAACTTGCCAATTTGTCAATAGGATTTTCAAAAGTGTAAAATTGGTCAAGTTCAATATGATCATCAAAAATGGGTGATTCAATTTCATGATGAATTGGCACAGGATCCAATGTTGACTCGGGGAAAAGATTAAAATCAGGTGAAGATACCGGAGTCATTATTGAATCAGGAAGTAAAATTGAATCCCTAAGTTGGGGTTCATGATCATATTCATTTTCAAGTTCGATTTCAGGCAAGGGATAACTTGCCAAACTATCAATATTATTTGGAGTTTGGGCAAGTTCAAATGACTGTTCTGAAATGGAACCTTGATTTTTAAAACTACATGACTCTTCGGCTCTAACAGAATGGTTAGTGACAGCAGAACTGGTCAAACGGTGAGAACGTAGAGATTCGACCATCATATCTATGTCACGATTTCGAGCATTTTGAGCATGAGTCATGGCTTCAAGCATCTTTTCATAGTTGATGGATTCATTGTTTTGATGAAAAGATGAAGTGTTGTCTTGGAAGTGGTAGTGAAATTGTGAGTCCATCAGATTTTGTGATTATTGTTTGGACTCACGCATACTCCTTTCCAAAATTGATGGTTTTCTATTTGGACTGGTGGAACTGAGTATGACTCTTGGGGATATTGTGGACTAGGTGGATAAGGGGGACAAGTTGGTTGAAAATTATGCTCGGGGAGGTGAATCCCCACTGACTCGGTGAAGAGTTGAAATCATTATGGAAATTATAGTTATTAGATTGGGGGTATGGGTTATATTGATTCGGATAAGACCAATCCGGCACACTAGGTTGGTTAAAGTCATGATATGCCGGGTTGGTAATATCCGAAAATGAACTCGGTGTGTAATATGGTTATTATTAAAGTTGAAAAAATTATTATTATAAGCCATATCACACAATAGAATACAAAAAAAAAAGAAAAAAAACAAACAAATAAACAAACAAATAAAAAGAGAAAATTCTAACTAAGTTAGGGTAGACCTATGACCTAGACGACTCCTAACTGATTAGACTGTCCACGGGAGGTCTAATGCAGACTTTGACCACAAGCTAATCAGCCAGGTCAGGGCAAGGTTGGTGGGAGGTTTTCCGTCAAAGACGTTCCTTAATTAAATAACCACCAACCTTCGGGCTTTCGGCCCTTAATCCCTTTCCTCGACACTGATTTTGCAGGAGTCAAATTCCAACAGCTTTCCCCCTTAGGATAATCTCCTAATTAAGTCCGAGATGTCCCTAGGGCCAACGTCTACTCATTTTTAGTTAGGCTTGGGTTAGTGAGTGCTTGGAATCTAAATTTTTGGGCTAAGGAAGGGTGATTAAATCCCCACCTTATCTTGTTTATGGTTAGTGCCCTTAAGATAAGTTTGTACAAGTGTACAAGATATGTAAATAAAATTCACTCAAAGCAATGAAAATCAACCAAGAGATGAGTCCTATTCTACATGCAATGCGAACGTACCTTACTCCAGCACTCTTCAACAGTAAAAATAATGAATTGAAAAGACACGTGCCTAAAGATGCAAACGTCTAATCAATTTTTATCTTTGTCAACAAGTATTTTACTGTTGGTTATTAGCAGGCTAATGTGATGGCATATAAGAAAGAAAGTTGCAGAAAACTAAAATTTTGCAAAGAAAGCAGCCCTGCAAAAAGACAGTTAGTAGTGCACTCTTCCTTGCCGCGGAAACGCGGCTAAAGCCGAGCAAACGCGGCAATTCAGAGGGTACTTGGTCTCTGTTTTCTGGAACAGAGGCCCAAGACCACTTATATGTTTCTGCAATCCTTTTTTTCCTGCTTGCTTGCCCTACAACCTGCAACAGAGAAGAAAATCGTTTTAGTTCTAAAAAAAATTTCAATAAAAATCCAGATTTCAATAAAAACGTTACCCTCCCCGGCAACGGCGCAAAATTTGGTTGAAGCTAAACCTGCACACAAAATAAAGAATTTTAGATTTAGGATGAAGATGTGCAAGTGCTCAA